>VDFB02278012.1:0-40573 GCA_007258455.2 Sequoia sempervirens | reverse complement strand
AAACTTAGCAAATTTATTGAACATTTGAAAATACACAATTTTTTAAAATATTCATCAAAAACACACATATCAATGGATTTTTAGAACATATTACTAAGTACATCATATTCCAGAAGCCATATTTTTTTAGCAAAGTACCTAGCAAAAGAGAGAAATCATAATTGGTTAAAATCTGAATAAACAATAGAAAGAATAATCAATAAACCAATTAATGTATTAGACAAGAAATAAACAAATATATTAATATAATAAATAGATAAATTATTTAGATTTATTAATATAACATAAATAAATATTAATAGATAATATATTAATATAAAATTATGAATTATAATAAATAGATAAATTTTTTAATTTTATTCCATTTCAAATTTTAACAAATGATTTATTCAAACTCTAAATAATGGAATACAATATAAATAAATGTTTTAGATAATAATAATAAATTCATAGGCATATAATAAAATTTAAAATTTAAATAAAAAATTACAATGCATAATAATATAACTAATATTTTTAAATAATTATTAATATTTATAAAATATTAAAATATTATTGATGAATCATAATAATAATATATTGAATTTTAATATATATAATTTTTAATGTATAATAATACAACAAATATTTTTAAATAATCATTAATATTTATAAAATATTAAAACATTATTGCTGAATCATAGTATTTAATAATAATATATTAAATTTTAATATATATAATTTTTAAATTACTCAATCAAATTGAATCGATGATTGTTTCTGTTTTACAAGTTTTTTTTTAATTGTTCCCGCGACTTAGCCCAACGACCCAATAGCCCATACCTTGGGTACTTGGGGCGAGACTAGCCACCTGTTTTACAATTTTGCTTTTAAAGGGTTCTATGTGTCGATTTTTCGTTTCATGCAAAATGATAGAGATGCATTCATGTAAAGGAAAAAATGGTAGAGACGCATTCCGTATTAATTTTAGGAGTTTAGATTTTTAATATCATAAGAAGAGAAAAAAATGATAGAGACTCAGACACATTCACGCAGAGATGCATTCACCGTTTCACGCAGTCACAAAAAATGGAAACAAGAAAAAAATTGTCTGTTCCCTCGTCACCTCCTTGCGTGCCCTTATCGTCTCTTCTTTCCCTTCGTCCCAGATGCAAAATGGTCTCAAACATTCATGTTTTTTATTTTTAACGCCATAAATCCTTAATGCTTTTAAGTTGCCGCATTTTCTAAGTGAATCGCGCGTTTTCGTACTTTAATAGGTATAACTTGCAATGATTTTTAAGAATAAAACATCAACGATTTATCTGCGAGTTACTCGCAGTCACAGATGACATGCGAATACTTGCAATTAGGGTGAGTTTTCTCCATGTTTTGCATCTTTGACTTTGATAATAACTTGCCATCAAGTGTAGGGTCCATACCAAGCATTAGTGTACAAACATTCACAATATTCACAAGGGGTCTTTCATACCATAATCCAAAATATCATACACATAATGAATGTCTCGAGCATACATCACACACACACTAGGTGACTAGCTCATACAATCACAAGTACAATAGTAACATAATCATACACAGATCATAAGTACAATAATTAGCTTTTATGTATCTCACCAGTACAACAATGATTGTCTCATACACATCACATTTACATTAGTGATTGGCTCCAACATATATTGCAAATACATAGTGACAAACTCTAACATACATCACATATACACAAAAAATTTATTGAGAAAAGGTGTTCTTCCAAAAAATACAAGACAAAAATGTGTCTTTTCTTTGAAAAATGTGTTACAAAGTGTGTTTCTCAGTGCTATGACTAAGAAAACTAAGTTACAATGGTCTATTTTTTGCTTATACAACTCCAAAACATGAAAAAACTACTTGAAAAATGAAGCCTAAGGGTCCTATATCTCATCCCATACATGAAGCCTAAGGGTCCTATGTACATCTTGACTTCCTTCACTCACAAGATGCTCTAAAAATTGTGTCAACAATTGAAGCCGGTTCCTGGAATAAACAAAGACAAAACAAGAATTGTTTGCTTAATATAAACCTTATGGAAATTGAAAAATAGCTTTGGAGATTTTATGCATTACCTTTTTCTCACATTCTTCAACAAGTGGTTCAACAGGAAGGAGAGAACGAACAAAAATAATAAGACCTCTGATGAAGTCCTCGTGACAATCATCATCAAGCAATTGACCAACAACTAAAGGAGCATTATCAATTTAGTAATAAAATCATCAATTTCAAAGATCATCAAACTTTATAATGTTAAGTACTAAGAACATAATATGCTCATATTCTAAGTGCACCTTTAGCAGCATCATAGCCATAATCAAGATTCTCTTGTTCCAGTAGTTTTCCCACTATAACAGCACCCTTGACATCAGCATTGGAAGCAATTATATGTATAGGAGACTTCAAAAAATAGAAAAAACGAATGATTAAACACTGAGATGAAGCCTATTTCTAGACATAAACAAAAGAAAGTCTAGGTTAGTAATTTATACCTTCAATGCATTCTGAATTATTTGAACTCCAATCTTCTGGTCAAAGTTGGCTGTAGGAATTGTATCAAGCTCATTTGTTGCATAGAGAAGAGCAACACCACCACCTAGAATGTATCTTCCAGTAAGCACAGATCTATAACCTTCCTAACAAAAATATTGCCATCTCTAATGCTTTAATGAAATTTACAAATTTATTTACCTAGTAAAATGCCCTTCTCTACTGCTGCCTTTGTTGCATTCAATGCATCAGTGACTCTTATCTTTTTTCTCTCCAACTTAAAGCTCAGTGGCTCCTCCAATCTAAATTAAATAAAAAGGACCATCAAAAGAATCTAGATACACTGTATCATCTAATTTGAAAATATTGAAAATTATCTTTAGACAACAGATCACAGTTTGATTATAAGTTAAACCTTGAGAACAACAACTCCTCTTGATAGCTTTGCCAACCTCACTTAGAGCTCTTCTTTTTAATAATCAGATGTGCTTGCTTCAATATTAGTACAGATCTATGACCAAATATTTTGTCGGCCATGCCAAGCATACCGACACAAATCTCTTATCAACTCTATCATCACCAAGCATTATAGTTTTGAAAAAATATTATCAAACTTCACTCTAATAAAACTCACCTGCTCACATTTCTCTTCAATTGCTTTTTTGTCACCATCTCCATCAAGAATTATAATATCATCCTTAGAGATAGTCACCTAGAATAAAGAACAACTAATCTTATCATACAACAAAATGTTAAAATGACAAGTAGAATTTGAGTAACAACATAACAAAAACCTTTGGAGATTTGGAAATTTTTTATACATTACCTTTTTCTCGCATTCTTCAGCAAGTGGTTCAACAGGAAGGAGAGAACGAACAAAAATAATCAGACCTTTGATGAAGTCCTCGTGACAATCATCATCAAGCAACTGACCAACAACTAAAGGAGCATTATCAATTTAGTAATAAAATCATCAATTTCAAAGATCATCAAACTTTATAATGTTAAGTACTAAGAACATAATATGCTCATATTCTTAGTGCACCTTTAGCAGCATCATAGCCATAATCAAGATTCTCTTGTTCCAGTAGTTTTCCCACTACAATAGCACCCTTGACACCAGCATTGGAAGAAATTATATGTGTAAGAGACTTCAAAAAATAGAAAAAACGAATGATTAAACACTGAGATAAAGCCTATTTCTAGACATAAACAAAAGAAAGTCTAGGTTAGTAATTTATACCTTCAATGTATTCTGAATTATTTGAACTCCAATCTTCTGGTCAAAGTTGGCTGTAGGAATTGTATCAAGCTCTTTTATTGCATAGAGAAGAGCAACACCACCACCTGGAATGTATCTTCCAATAAGCACAGAGCTATAACCTTCCTAACAAAAATATTGCCATCTCTAATGCTTTAATGAAATTTACAAATTTGTTTACATGGTAAAATGCCCTTCTCTACTGCTACCTTCATTGCATTCAATGCATCAGTGACTCTTATCTTTTTTCTCTCCAACTTAAAGCTCACGGGCTCCTCCAATCTAAATTAAATAAAAAAGATTATCAAAAGAATCTAGATACAATGTATCATCCTAATTTGAAAATATTGAAAATTATCTTCAGACAACTGATCACAGTTTGATTATAAGTTAAACCTTGAGAACATCAACTCCTCCTGATAGCTTTGCCAACCTCTCTTAGAGATTTTCTTTGTCATAATCAGATGTGTTTGCTTCAATATTAGTACAGATCTATGACCAGATATTTTCTCAGCCATGCCAAGCATACCAACACAAATCTCTTATCAGCTCTATTGTCACCAAGCATTATAGTTTTGCAAAAATATTATCACACTTCACTCTAATAAAACTCATTTGCTCACATCTCTCTTCAATTGCTTTTTTGTCACCATCTCCATCATGAATTATAGTATCATCCTTAGAGATAGTCACCTAGAATAAAGAACAACTAATCTTATCATACAACAAAATGCTAAATGACAAAAAGAATTTGAGTAACAACACAACAAAAACCTTTGGAGATTTGGAGATTTTATACATTACCTTTTTCTTACATTCTTCAACAAGTGGTTCAATAGGAAGGAGAGAACAAACAGAAATAATAAGACCTTTGATGAATTCCTCGTGACAATCATCATCAAGCAACTGACCAACAACTAAAGGAGCAATATCAATTTAGTAATAAAATCATCAATTTCAAAGATCATCAAAATTTATAATGTTAAGTACTAAGAACATAATATGCTCATATTCTAAGTGCACCTTTAGCAGCATCATAGCCATAATCAAGATTCTCTTGTTCCAGTAGTTTTCCCACTATAACAGCACCCTTGACACCAGCATTGGAAGCAATTATATGTATAGGAAATTTCAAAAAATAGAAAAAACGAATGATTAAACACTGAGATAAAGCCTATTTCTAGACATAAACAAAAGAAAGTCTAGTTTAGTAATTTATACCTTCAATGCATTCTGAATTATTTGAACTCCAATCTTCTGGTCAAAGTTGGCTGTAGGAATTGTATCGAGCTCTTTTATTGCATAGAGAAGAGCAACACCACCACCTGGAATGTATCTTCCAGTAAGCACAGAGCTATAACCTTCCTAACAAAAATATTGCCATCTCTAATCCTTTAATGAAATTTACAAATTTGTTTACTTGGTAAAATGCCCTTCTCTACTACTTCCTTCGTTGCATTCAATGCATTCAATGCATCAGTGACTCTTTATCTTTTTTAGCTCCAACTTAAAGCTCAGTGGCTCCTCCAATCTAAATTAAATAGAAAAAACCATCAAAAGAATCTAGATACAATGTATCATCCTAATTTGAAAATATTGAAAATTATCTTCAGACAACTGGTCATAGTTTGATTACAAGTTAAACCTTGAGAATAGCAACTCCTCCTGATAGCTCTGCCAACCTCTCTTGGAGCTTTTCTTTGTCCTAATCAGATGTGCTTGCTTCAATATTAGTACAGATCTGTGACCAAATATTTTGTCAGCCATGCCAAGCATACCAACACAAATCTCTTATCAGCTCTATTGTCACCAAGCATTATAGTTTTGCAAAAATATTATCACACTTCACTCTAATAAAACTTACCTACTCACATCTTTCTTCAATTGCTTTTTTGTCACCATCTGCATCAAGAATTATAGTATCATCCTTAGAGATAGTCACATGAAGAAGCCAAAAAAGAGAGTAGATACATAGAAACATAAACCTAACCTGTCCACCAGTAAGTGTAGCAAGATCCTACAAGTTATTTTTCCTATTTTCACCAAAACCAGGGGCCTTAATAGCACAAACCTGATTCAAACACAAATATATTTTTAAAATGCTAAGGATTTAGAATTTAAAGTTAAAAAATAATTTAAAAAGTAAACAAGATTTAAATAGAAAAATCCACCAACCTTCACCCCTGCATGAAGCTTATTGAAGATCAAAGTAGCCAATGCTTCACTCTCTACATCCTTTGCTACAATTAGAAGAGGCCTTTGTTTCTGTGAGTGATGCAACAAGAAATAATGCTATTTGTCCGTAATCAAAACATTGACTGAACATAGATAGATATCCTAGGAATCATAAATCAATCCAAGACACCACAAGACCTCTGTCACATGAATATTGACAATGGCTATTTCCTAGAGTGGATATTGTATTAGAGCATGTGTATTCTTATGGTCTCCCAAACTCTAGGAAATAACCTAAGACCCTTCGATTGCCTTAATACACTCTCCTCTAACCTACCATGCTCTAACAGTCTCTTATGTTGTCCTTTATCGCCAACCATATACTTGTAGACTACTTTTAGAAGTTTATTTACTGTCCTCTTTTATATTTTCCATAGGCCGTAACTCATCCATTAGCATATTGAAATTTTAAAACAAGATGCTTAACACTTCTATCATGATTGTAAGTGTGATTGTGTAGGCTATCTTGTGACCTGCATAGGTGACCTATGGATTATTTGTCATCTATCCTTCATGCACACTTGTCTTACAGTCCCTAACTTATAATTGTCATCTGCAACATTTCCATGACACAAAACCTTAAGTCCTAATTCAAGATAGTATCTCATAAAAATCCTTATATACTACCTTCTACTTACACTCACAATGTGGAGATTTAGTTTTGACTAAATCTGGGTGCCAAGAGAAAGAGGATGGATTTTAGTTTGATAACCATGTAGCAGGGCACATTTTTAGGGTTTTAAATCTTGGTTGGCATTGAGCATTGAAGGAACCACAATAATGGTGTTGAAAAGGTCGGGTTTCACCCATGTTTCAAAAACAAACATCAAGATATAGCATGCAGCCAAGAAGTTAAGAGGCTACAATTTCGTTTACTACCTATCCACGTTGTAGCAGAGGGAGAGTTTTTAGGAGTTAATGATAGATCATCTCCATGTTCCAAAACCCTTCTAGGATGGGGCTTCACGTGGTTATAGCTCCACAACCCTCAAGGCATGTATGACACTTACGTATTCATTTGGAATACCTTAAGTTAAATTTTCACTCTTTCATTTTGTGGCAGTTGTTGAAATGAACAATGTGAGGATGCCTCTTCCTCTACAAAAGCTTCCTACAATGTCTGTGACACCCATCTCCTAGCTCAGTGCCTCTACGAACATCACAACCCAAACTGTGGTTGTGGAAAATCCAATAAAAGTAGGTGAAAGTGTCAAGACTGGTTGATTTTGATGTAATAGGAAGACCATGTCTTGAGTCTAGTATTGTGGAATATTAGTATCTAGATTACTACCAGACATGAAGAGACCTCACTAGACAACTTTGGAGTAGATATCTTGGATGATGCTAACTCTAAAAGTGTACTTTAAAAGAGGGATCCTTGGGAGATATGAAGAAAACTGCCCCCTTTGGAGGGCAGGACAGCGTTGTCCTGTATAAGGCATTGTTACTTATAGGTGAACATGACAGTCCATGACATTTCATAAGGACAGTCCTGCTGAAAATAACCTATGGGCTATAAAGTCATGAGGGCAGAGGTATACAGTACCTGGATGTCAAGGTATGAAAGGGTTTATAATAAAGGCAGAATATGAGGGGACAGTGACATAAGTTGTCACACAAATATGAAGTCAAGATACATTTTGTGAAGGAATGAGGACAGTCTTTGCCAAAACAGGGGTAGTCTACTGTCATGTTAAGGAGCATATTAGGTTGAGGACATCACTTCACCAAGATAGCATCATATGAGAACAAAAATGGCAGTTTATAGGGCAATGGCAGTCTATGGAGCAGCCTAGTGAAAAGATGATAGTTCATAAGAGTAGGACAGTGTCAACACCTTTTAAAGGCAGTTTATAATCTGATATGACAGTCCAAAGAATTTCTTTAGCTTGTATCCCAAATGAGATTTTTCATGACAATCAACAGATGCCATGAAGTATCCATAGTTTCAAGGATAAGGGCACATGTTTTCTTACATAGCATCACAGTCCCTTAAATATGGTGAAGGATCATTTCAAGATTCCAAGAAGGCAAGCTTTTCAATGAGATTCATGATAGGAAAAAATATACACTATCATAGTATGGTCACAAGTCAAAGGAACACTAAAAGGAAGTCACTGGCCTGGACTTAAAGATATAGCCATGACAAAATGAGAGCACACTGCACTGTTTAAAAGGAAAATCATCATCATGACAGTCATAAGAAACTCAGACCAAGGTAGTGGCAGTCATATACATTGTATGAAAGACAAATGATACTGTAAGAAAGGGAATAAAGGTGGAAAGTATTGAGGACCATTACACAACAACACAATCATCTGAAGGTTGGCATGTCATTAAAGGAAAACTACTATAAGGCTGTCCTAGTAAAGTCAATGACCTAGATCCTCTAGGAGCATGGATAAGATAGTAAACAAGGAGTTCACATAGCAATTGAGAAGGAAAGGACATCAATAATGAACTAAGGCAGACCTGATGTAGGTCTGAAACATAAAGAATGCATCATGAACGCAATCATGGAGACTGTGTAAGAATGGTAATACCATTGAAAGTAGTAGGAGGCTCCAAGGTGCATCCACAGGGATAATGAAAGGACATAAGGAAAGGTCAATCAAAGAGAGCAAGTTATGTGCCAAGACCATGAGCATTTGAAAGGGGTAGTAAAAACCAAGATGGACTGTCATCAATGCTCAGATATAAAGGACAGATTGGAAGACTTCATTATGAAAATTCAGATCAGAATATACTTAACCCTATTTTGACAAATGCAATGACAGTAGTGTCAAGAGTTAAGAGGCCATTCAACTTTGCATTTCAATAAATTATTGTATGCATTGAGTAAGTGTTTGCAAGGAAGCAAAAGGACAGTCATATGACTGTTGAAAATATCAAACAACATGTCAGTGGTTGTGATTAATTAGGCTTACAGAGGCAGGGAATTATCATTTTTTGCATACATCTGCAGTCCAAGCTCTAGGTCTGCATTATTTGGTTACTATGAGAAACGAGCAGTGAATAATTGTAGAATATGGAGGCTATGGATGATATTATGATGACCACATTTGATGTTGATGATCAACAATTGGAGCAAAATATAAAACCTATGATGAGTCATGAGATCAAGGGGACTGTCATGGACAGTGAATGAAGAATCGTAGATGTTAAGACAGAAAATAGTCACCATAGAGCACATGAAGATAGCCTTTATGATGCTATAGGGCAGTTTACTATCATAAAGAATGCATTCTCACATTTTAAAAGATAGGCATACCAATGTGTAAGGACAATCACTTTAGCAATGAAAGATATAAGGACATATGTTAGAGGAATGATAGCTAAACGATGGATTGAGCATAGAGATGATAACCCTTAAAAGTATAATGTTGTGTTGACATCAAAGCAAGAGAAGAAGGTTACTGTCAGGTGAAGTACGTTGCATGGCTGTCATCAAGAGTACAATCAGATCCATTAGTGACATTGAAAAGGTTTTGACAGTAGTCTTGATGAATATCACAGTGCCCTTTATTTCACATCAGAATGGCAGACTATACTAAGGCAGTGAAATGAAACTTTGTTGAAGACAATCAGCTACCATGAAGAGGGCAATCAATATCTAATGATGGTTTGAGCACCATGATAGACAAGTCTGGAGGCCAAAGTCAAGCCAAATGAACAGTCTTAAATAAGCTCAGAAGACAAATTTTGACAATGGAAAGTAGAAAGCACAGTATTCGGAGGACAGAGTAGGACTCAAAGCTGGGTAGATAGTAAAAGTTTGTGAGAGTGCCTTCAAGAGTGTAATGGTAATGAGGTATTGAAGGTTGAAGTTGCTGCAAATGTACACAGATTTACTAAATGGACTCTCAAGTGCTTTGTTTCCCATTCTCATGGTCAAGGAAGTGCTGACACAGTAACACACGGTTCATCATGGGAATTACAGGGAGGTTGAAGACAAATGTGATTTTTATTTTCTACCAGTTTAATTAAACTATCTCTTAAAATTATATTATATTAAGGTGAATAATGTTGATAAAAACAAAATCTGATTTACTTTGCAATGATCCACATCATTTTGAATCTTGTGGAAACATACTCTCGAGAGATAAGAGGATCCTCAATAACTTTGTTGATTTCTAATTTTCTATCTTATACATTCATCACAATTTAATGAGCTGAACTTCAAAACAAAGAATGTGTATAAACATTTTTATTTCTGTGTAAGCTGGAAGGAGTTTCTTGTTTGCATTAGAAATATTTTTTTGTATGCATGAGAACACAATTAAACATTTTTAATGGTGGTATGGAAAGGAAAGAGCCATTGTTTGTAGATGGAACCAATGACAATTATCAAAACTCGGTGATACTTGAATTAGCTATAAAAGTGTCACTAGCTTAACAAGAAAAATAATTCTAAAACCAAGGCCTTTTTGATTTATTCGTTTATTGAATAGCACTTGGAAAGTAGTGTTGGCCTAGTAATGAGTCAAATTTGAGCAATAAAGAGAAAAGTGTTGGCATGAAAAACGTACAAATTATAAAAGAAATGCAGGTAAGCATTTTAAGTAGAAAAGTACTAAAATATATTTTAAAACTAAGCAAGAAAGACCAAAACTTAAAGATGTAATGCAATGATCCTTACAAACTAAAAGAGGTCTTTGACAATGGATCCATACAAGTTGTCGCTATAGATGGAACGGTAATACATTGGCTCTAACAAATAAAAATTCTATGCATGGAAAGTGACTTACCTCAAGATACTGTACAAATTGTATTGTGCCGACAATGCTGCTGATGAGAATTGTTCAGGTAAAGAGATCTCTTCTTTTAAAGTTAAAAAGTTAATTCTCTAACCTTTACTATAATATTTTGAATTGGTCTGTTCACAGAGAAGAGCAGCATGGCTGCAGGTGATTAGATTCAGGTTAACACTGGTTTTGAAATGAATTTACCTACCTTGAGCTCATCCTATTTCTTTCTTCCAATACCAGTCTTTAATCAATTAACACCCAACAATAAGTATTGTGAATGTGTAAGATTTACTTTATATTCTCAACTTTATGGCAGCTCTATATTCAATCTTTTCAGACATTTTGACAAACCAAATACCATGCGATCCGAGAAGCAAGATTTTCTTATAACAGATCTTAGTTTAAAATGAAGCACTTCGGGATGATTCTTGGATGTATTCTTTTTATACGTTCATTCTTCTGTAATTAGTTCTGAAATAAAAAGTAATTTTATTCGTTGTTATTTTGTTGGTTAAGGTACATCACAGGCTGAAAATTTTAATCTCTTATTCTCTTGTAGATTAATGGGAGATTTTTACATGATTAATAATTATGTTGTTTATGCTTTCATTTGCTGCTCTCTTCTGGAGTTCAAGATAAATAAACTAATCGAGTACTGCAATTCTCCTACAATATTTGATCTGATTGTACAATAATAAATTCATATTTTGTATCATCTCATTGAAATTCTAATTTTGTCTGCTGTATGCTGTTGACAGAGAAGTTTTGGCAGTTAAATGTTTTTTTCCACATACATGGTTAGTGAAACTTAAGAACAGAGGTGGCTGCTAAATCAAAACATTCGCTGCTGGTTATGTATTTAAAAAACCCATCTAAGATTTGGTTTAAACACTGTGGTTAACATAAAGATTTAGTAAAGCTGCATGTAAATTATGGATCTTAGATAAGGATCATAAACTACCAAGTATATTGTTTTAAAGGCTTTGGAAACTTCCATGCAGCTTGAACTCTGACCATAGAATCATTATTCACAAGAAGCAAAGAATAACAAATACAAGTGATGCAAGAAATATGAAAAGATGTTTTAAGAAAACGATAGACATTATAATTCAACATTCATATCTAGAAGGAATGTAAGAGAGCTATGGTACCTGGCATTGCATCCCATTTGTTAACGCCTTGGCCTTGGAAATAAAATTATACTTTGCTTCAGGCAATAGTTCTCGTGTCCCATCTCCATCCGCTCCCCTGTTCTCCCATTGAAGATTCTTTTTATCCTTTTTTATTCCTGCTTTCTGCGCCATGCACAAGGAGTCTTATTTTGTTTTTTCTTTTTTTGTAGGATTGTGCAACCAGTCGTAGAAATAAGGACTAAGCACTCTAGACTTCTCCGAGATCGGTATGTGAAAAAATTTATTAATCGTTCAAAGCCCTCATTAGTTAGTGCAGTTAGGAGTTCAGTTATTAGTTAAATTGGTTGAGGTGGAGGCATACAAACCTTCCATCAACTCTACCACTCAGTGCATGGAATTTATGATTTCTAATTTCCTCAGTTTTCATTGCTACAACTTGAGTGATTTATGCTTTGAGGAGAAGTGTGATTAAAAATGAACTAAGTCTTATTTGAGTTTGGTGGAAGTAAACTTTAGAGATATCAGATGACTTCCTTTAACGATGAGTGAAATGGTTGGCACGCTTGAGTAAGTGGTTGGTAACAATTTGGTTCTGATATTAGCTCACATTGTCAACATTTTGTGGAAATGAAGAATCTCATTACAATTTTGATGCATGGACTCATTTCATGATTTAATAAATATTTGAAAAGATTTCAATTAAATATTTGGCCATCTCTAGGTTTTATATGTTGAAGCTCCTTAAAGTCTTTAGGACAAAGTTAACTCATGCTTTTCTACTAACCCATCTAGACAACCGAGTACAATTATCTCATAGTTAAGTATGATCATTTAATTGAAATACATTTTAGGATAATCAAGTCTAGTTAGCTTCTCAGTATTAACCTATATTCAAAAGACACCATATTGTAGTAAGATTCTTTAGCAAGATGTATTATAGTGAAAAGATCAGTGACCTTACAGTGTGTGTATATGTGCTATGCTGCCTCTTATGGGTCCGTGTTTTATCTAGATCATGACAGCTTGCAACCTAAAGATAGCATTCCTTAACACCAGTCACTACTTCAAAGATAACATTCCTTGTGTGAGTTGTATAGTGGAGTGATGACAAGAGGCCATTGTGTTAGGGTTTGTAAGTATTTAAGCTTTGGTGGAGCCTTGTCCAGTGACCTTGGTGATGGTAAAATGCTCAAGAGAATCACTGTGCAAGTAGGTTTCAGTGACAAAGAGATTACAGTGGTAATCACAGATTTAAGTATGTCCTTATTCTTGAGTATAGGGATTCTTTGTTTTGGTGCCTATATGTTTCAATTCCCTGATTGAAGGAAGTACAATAACAAATTGGTTTCATGGAATTATGCATAGGTTTCCAAGTTTTGAGGACAAAGCTTTTGATGTCAAAAAGGAGTAGACCATGCACAAGAGGTCTGTGATGGATAACATGCCTGAAACACCATTAAGGAGGACAGCCTCAAACCTTGTTCAAAGGTTTGTAACATTTGCATCTAGTATCCCTACATTAGGAAGCTTATGCAAATATTAAATTCATGAAGAGACAGTGAATAGAAAAAAAAAGTCATAGTGTTATCTTTAATAGGTACAAGCCTGTGTTAAGGAAGGCAGTGAGCAGTTTTTGTCAAAGGATAGTGGGATAGCACTTGGAGATGCTTGGTCAAGAGGCAAAACATGACAGTCCTTAAGGGATAGATTGAGTAGTAGCAACCTCAAAAGGTTTCAACTAACATTGCATCAAATGCAGAAAGTGAAAGGTTGCAATGTCGTTTTTCAAAGGAAGGCAATGATGAGTGAAGATACAGTTTCAGTCCCTTGTCTTTTTGTGACAAAAATAGTACTCTAAAAGTGAGCAAGGTGACCATCATCTCAAGGGTATGATTGAAGACAACTGTTTAGTGTTGTCAATAGCAACCTCAAGAGGGTTTCATGGCATTGTTTACATTGTTTAGAGGAGTACTTAAGATTGAAATATTGTTGTCATTTATGTTTTTTGGTGGCAGTGTATGTAAGATGGATTGAATGAAAACATAAACATTCATTGCAAAATATAAACCCCATTTGGGGTTTTAGAATTTTATCTACATTATCTGACAACTTATGCATTAAATACATAATATTTATTAAATTATAGACTAAAAAGGAAGTGAAAACAAATCGACACAACATAGGTAACATCAAATTTAAGAATAGTGAGCAAACCAGTCTGCCTTCTAGAACAAAGCCTCTGCCTCTGCCTCAAGACCGTTAAGCTGAAAAATTCTAGAGATAGCAAAGTGGAATTTAGGGCATCCATTATTAGACCATTATAAGGTCAAAACATTTTAAGAACCTTCACATTATCAGAGACTCAAAAGATGAAAGATTCCCACCCAAAACTGATTTGATTTTTCTGAGTTTTGACCTTTCAAAATCTTTGACCAGCGTATAGGAGGGTTTATGTTTATGTTTTGTTTTGCATTTTTTTTGATTTTTTTGGTGTTTTGAGTTTTATGCATATAATTGTTGCCTCTATTTCACCTACAGTTAAATCAGGCGAAATAATCAAATGTTATATCGTCAGAGGCCAGGGGGACATTCACACCAAGGCAAAGACTCTACATCTGTTGCTAGGTCACGGGGAACTCAGTGGGAGAAGCCACCCTGGGAGGATTCGGCATGAAAATCACCCAAGGAGAAAGTCGGCAGGACTCTCCTATTGTCTGGCCGACTAACCAGAGGGATCTAAGGCGAGCCGTGGCAGTCTGATCAGAATGTGGAATGCCAACGCAGGGTGGATGCAACATGAATACAACATATATCTATTCTGAGCTCGGGGGGCATTCAATGCGGTTCTTCAACAGGGGACTCGATAGCTGGACACGATGGATCAAAAGAATTAATGCTACAAAAGATCAGGAGAAGGCTTCTCCAAGAGCGGTTCTTCACACCGACACCAACAACAGGGACACGCAGGGGCTTCAGCATTAATTTCGATCAAAAGATCTGAGATAGATCTTTTCCTAAACTGGGATATTTTTTGTAAGCCCTAATGGGCCGATATCATCTGTATATAAGGCATTTTTTCCTTTTCTGTGCACAGTTCTGATTGCACACTCTGAAGAGTTAGTGATTTCCAATCAATCCTTTCTCAGTCAATGTATGTTTTCTGTAACTCAACTGGAATCCTGAATACAACACAGAGTTTACCTTGAAAGTTCATGTTCATATTGGTATCAATTCTCATTTCTATATCTTTCTTTTGCACATGCAAGTCTATAACTATGTTTTTCACATTTCTGCATTTGTATCTTAAGGTCGTGAAATTGATCTTTCCTTCCCAAGGTGTACGTGTAGGCCAAACCTGTTAGGACTAAAGCATTAATCTAAAAGAGGTTGTTCTGGGTATGTAAATCAATTGAATTAGGCTTTCAAGTGTGTGTTCTTACTGTGTTCATTTCATGATTTCTCATTAATGCAGTGTATCACTAATAGGTTTAGTTTCATTTTTTATGTACCTCTTTCCTCTTCCCTTTCAAAGAAGCAGTAGTTTAGGTGATACCCAAAGGAAGCCGGCCTTCTCCGGAGGTTCACTTCAATCATAGGTGACCCACAGCCTTGGAGTGATCCCATGTTGCTCTAGAATGCTTAGTTTTTGTAAAACTTTGCACAGGGTGCAATTCTAGGTGACAACAGTTTCTGGCACGCCCGGTGGGACAGGAATTTGTTTTAACTATTGGTTTGGTATGTAGCCAGTGAATTATCAGGCTTTATAGAAGCCCTTTGGCATACTTGGCGACTCCACAAAGAGGAAGAACTCCAGAAATCAACTCCTCCTACAGTTTATGAAAAGAGTTCGAACAAGAAGCAGCTCAGGCCCTTTTGAATACTTGCAGCGGTCACCACCAAGAAGAAAAGGCAAAGTTGAGGAAAGGCCGAGAACAACAATCATCTATTCTAGAAGAACTCAGTCCACTCCTCCACCTGGGTCGAGTTCGTTGCACCAACAAACTGTAATGTCCCTTCTCAAACTGATCTTTCCAGTGACCGTTGGCCTTTTTCTGGAAACCCGAAGGCTAGTCGGAAGGTAAAATTAGGGTTTCCTATTTTTAAGGATGTCTTTGCTCGGAGTTGGTGGATTCAATGGCGGATTCTTTCTGGGTTTTCAGAGAGCTTCGTAGTGGTATGTTCATTTCAGCATTCTGAGCATTTTCTGGAATTTACTATTTTTAGTAAATTCTATTTCTGGCAGTTTTTCAGTTGGGTTCAGCATGGTTGACTTCCTGCTTCAGTTTGGTCAGTTGACGTGGTCATTATTGGCTTCAGGGCACACTCGGAGAGATAAGTTGATATATTTAATTAAAAGTCACGTTTTAATATTATATTTGAACGTTGACCCCTTGGCCTAGTCTATTGACTTTATGTTGTTTTGAAAAGTGGTCTTTTGAGGGTGGCGCCTTCATTAAGATTATTTTATTATTCACCAAAGTCAAAGCAAGCTTAAAATGGGTGCATTTATCAAAGTATGGAATTTATTAAAATGTCAATATTGAGCTTTGAAGGAAAAGGACGCCATCTTTGAGAAATGATTAGGGTTTTGACATTGAAGTGGATTTTAGGGTTTTATGAAGTCAACAGGAAGTTATAAAAGGAAGGCTTTGAGCATCATTTCACATCTTTGGACTACAGTACTGTTATGCTGCCGGTTTGGCTCTGGGTTTGCTTCGAGGAATGAAGGCCTCCTAGCTCGGGCATCGCTTCTTGTTTGCGAAACAACAACTAGTGGTGATTTTATCTATTTGTGAGTTGCATTTAGTTTGTGCATTGTATTCAACTTATGCATTGTTAGATTTGATTGGCATATTAGTGGTTTCAGCTTATTGCATTCATGATACAGCAAAATTCATGTTTTAAATCATAAATCAAAAAATACCAAAAACAGTGTTCTGGGTAATAGCCCATTATTTCCCCAAATTGCAGATTTTTTAGAGAAGCCATCAATTTTTAATAGCAGATCGCCCTTCCTTGAGGGCCGTACCATTGCTGCTTGCATTGAAATTCGTGCATAAATAATCTAAGGTTGTTTGATCTAATTTCAGTGTCTTAGTATAGGCGCCATCATTCTTAGGGTGTATTGCATTTGGTTTCAAGTCAATCCGATGAGTTACGAAAGAGTTATGAACATCTGAGTGATTCTCTGGACTGCTATTTATTCATTAAAAGTGCAGATTTGTAACTGAAATCAGAATTTATATCTTGATCTTTGGGAGTGTTATTGTTTGGCACTTCTATCCAGGATAAGAGAGTTCTATATTTTGTAATGCTAATCCTTCCAGTTGCTATGCTCTTGACAGGCGAATGATTCTCATTTTGTAAACTGACAGTAGTACTGGCAGTAATTATCAAGCTTGTTCAAATCTGATTTGTAATGTTTTATTCATTTGAAGTTATTTATAATAGTTACATCTCCGCCCTATGGTAGCTACTTTCCCATTCTGGGTTAGCAAGCACATTCTGGGTGTTGAGTATTTCCAGCTTTCAGCATTTCTTTCAAGCATTGAATTTTGTAATCACTCCGCCATATGGTCGCCCCTCACTCCATACTGGATTGGGTAGCACATACTTGGTGTCGAGTTCCCTTCAGCATTTAGTGTAGAAGATCCTCTGACCATATGCTCGCCATCATCGGCGCCATCCTTGGTTAGAGTTGCTTCAATACGTTTTGGTTTAGCTGCTAACCTTAACGGGTACTTTCGTTTGTAATTCTGTTGTTTGAAAAACGAAAAAATTTGGCTCGGAATATTTCACAAACCCACATCAGATACCTTCAATGGCCACTCCAAGGAATCAACCCTTTGTTGCTTTCAACAGAGGGAGTCCTTTGAACCTGACGCAACACAATGATATTCCAATGGCAGCCTTAAAGAGTCTGCCAATTTTTACAGGGGAAGACCAAACTACTCCCATTGAACATCTGAGAGATGTGGCTTCGTTATGCGGAGTCCACCACATAACCGAAGAGGACGTTGCTGCTAGCTGCTTCACTAAAAGGAAGAGTTGTGTAGTGGTACAGAAGCCTACCGGTTAGTTCAATTGCAACATGGGACAATTTTGGAGAAAAATTGCATAAGCAATTCCAAGACAGGTCTGACAACTTATCTCTATTGGAGCAACTGACTACAATTAAGAGGGCTCTGCAAGAGCAGATGAATGACTTCAACTTCAGATTTCAGAGAACCTGGGATAGAATACCTGCAACGGTGAGGCCACCTCCAGAGTATGCATTCCTATACTTTTTGAGAGATTTGAACAGTGATATAGCTGTCATGATACAGTCAATGGGAGGAGTGTCTCTACCGGATGCCTTTGAAATAGCTATTAGAGCTGAAAACAGCTTAATACAAGCTGGTAAGCTTGCTCCTAGGCCACCAATGCCAATATTTCAAGAAATTCATGCAAACATCCCTTTGCAAATACCTCCTTTCACACCTCTACCAGCTGTACCAATGCTACCAGCTGTTGTTCCAACCATTGACAAGCAGGAAAGTGTTGCTTTAAGCTCATCAAATGAATTACAAGAGATCAAAAGTCTTTTACAGACTTTTGGCAACAAGTTGGTGAACTTGGAAAAGCAACAAACCTATTCCAGGCCTTATCAACAGCAAAATCAGGCTTCAAGTCAGCCTTTTCAAAGTCAACAGCAGCAATTCCAAGGGAATAGACAGCAGTATCAGGGCAATTATCAGGGCCCAAGACAGAGTGTGAACACAAGGCCTTTTCAGGCCTATGCTCCAGCCCCTGTTAGTGCGACTAAGGAGCTGGTTCCTACCCAAAACAACTTAGCAGCTGATTATGAGTGGTGCTATCCTTGTAACCAGCCTCATAATCAAGCCACTTGTTCAAATGGACTCATCAATCAAGCACTGATGGTACAAAATGCTTCAGGTTCGCAGCAGAGTGCATGCAATGATGCATCTTCACAACATCAGGACCAATTTAGCAATGATACAACCCTGCTTAATTGGCAAGGTCAAGAATTTTGTGGGTTGAATGAGGATAGCTCTCCAGTTGCAGCTAATACCAGGGCAAAGAAGAGAGCATTTGAGCTTGACCAAGTAGCCGATAAAGGAAGGGCGGCAGTTGTGGAACCATCTACCTCTCGAGTGACTAGTGGTTGGCAAAGAGATCAACAACTTCCAGACAAGGAGCAACCACGCTTACAAGCTGATCATACTGGCGTAAAGGTACACAATAAAAATCCAATTGCGCCTTTTAACATTCTTGATAGCATGAGAAGGACAAATGTAACCATGTCTATGTGGGATTCTTTAGTCATCCCCGGTCAAAAGGATATGTTACAATCAGCCCTATCAAGTTTGAAAATGTTTGATGAATCCGAGCCCCCAATAGGTCAGGTTAGAGCCGTGTTAACAAATGATTCTCAGGGAAATGATCAGCAACCTTGCATAGAGAATGAAAAAAGAGTTAAGCCACCTCCTTTCTACATGTCAGTAATTATTGGTGACAAATTAGTCCATAACTGTATGGTAGATAGTGGAGCTAGCAGCTCCGTCATGCCAAAACAAATTGCTGAAAAACTTGGACTAAAATACCAGCCTTTGGAGAAGGGAGTGATCCAATTGGATGGCACTTCGGTTAATACTTTGGGTATCATCAAGGATCTAAATCTCACTTTGCATGCTTGTCCAAATTTTTCAGTCCCTCAAGACATATGTGTCATAGACCTTCCACCTTTCTTTTCCTTGTGTTTATCTAGAGACTTTACAACCAAGATAGGCGGTTATGTGTCAGCCGATTGGTCACATATGCTGTTTAGAACAAGATATGGGACTAAGGTTACCATCAAGTCTGAAAGATTGGCCAAAGACCACATTGAGCCATATAACCCAAGCCCCATCAATGCTGCTCCTTCTGCTGCAAATGCAAATTGTGTTGTTCTTCCTAACAACGAACTAGCTGCTGCTCAAAAACTCCAATCATAAGCTATTCCTGACGTGTTGTTGCATGAATGGGCGGTTGAAAATGTTTCAGATAGTCCTGTAGACCTCATTCAAGATGCTGGTATGAGAAACTATGTCATTCTTGAGCCTGATACAGAGATTCCAAACTTGGAGAAGGATGCAGATCAGTTATTGCAACTGCTTAATGGACTTTGGGAGATGTTTTTCGATGGTTCTAGAAGTAAAAATGGAGCAGGAGGAGGTGCAATGTTAATTTCTCCACAAGGTGATAGGTACTACTCTGCATTCCGTTTTGCTTTTGCATGCTCCAATAACACTGCTGAGTATGAAGGCCTTGTTCAAGGTCTAGAGTGGGCAAGAAAGAGAGGAATAACCAACTTGAAAGTCCATGGGGACAGCGAATTAATTGTTAATCAAGTAAGGGGCTTGAATGTTGCTAAAAATGACACATTAAAGTCTTATAGAAATAGAGTGTGGAACATGCTCAAAGATTTTCATGCCTTTAACTTAGTGTCTATCCCTAGAAATCAGAACAAACATGTTGATAGGCTTGCAGCCATTGGGGCGCAGTTTGACATTCCAAATGACATTAGAAAAGAGAAGGTGCAGCAGTATGTCAAGGTTGTTGTCAGACCCTCAATACCTGACAACAACATTCACTGGCAAGTCTTTGACAGTGATGAGCAGATCCTTTCTTTCTTGCTTGAGGAAGATCAGTTCTCCATGGTGAATCAAGCAAAACTCAAGTAGCAGTATGGTGACCAGGTCATACAGCTGAGGACGAACAAATTTCCCAAAGGCTTGGTTACCTTAGAGTCGATCTTCAGTACTGATGATCAGCTCAAAAAGGGTAAAGACGGCTTGCAAATCAAACAAGAACACTATGAAGAGCTGGAGATCTTCAAAGGTAAGCTCCTTAAGATAGGAAAAATTTGTTCACCTGATGATAAACAAGCTTTTGTTGCTTTGTGCCAAGAGTTTCATGATGTCTTTGCTTGGGAGTATTCAGATTTGAAAGGATTTGATCCCCACATTGCTCAGCACACAATAGAATTAGAACCTAATGCCAAGCCAGTAAGGCAGAAACAAAGGCCCTTGAATCCTAAACTTGAACCCCTAATGATTAAGGAGCTAACTAAACTAGTTGAGGGGGGTATTGTCTTCCCTATCAAGCACACTTCATGGGTTTCTAATCTTGTACCGGTTCGAAAGAAAAGTGGTGAAATAAGGCTCTGTGTAGACTTCAGGGATCTTAACCGATCCTCTCTAAAAGACCACTACCCACTGCCCTCCATGGAACGAATCTTACAAGAGGTTGCTGGTTCTGAAAGGTTCTCCTTACTAGATGGTTTTTCAGGATATAATCAGGTGCTGGTTAAAGAGGAAGATTAGTTTAAGACTGCTTTTACAACTAAATGGGGCACCATGGCATACAAAAGGATGCCTTTTGGTTTGTCCAATGCTGGTGCCACGTTCCAGAGAGCCATGGACATGGCGTTTCAAAGTTTGATCAGCAAGATTATACTGATTTACCTAGATGACATCACAGTTTATTCCAAGAATGTTGATGAACATCTGTTACATCTTAGGCAAGTGTTTGAAAAATGCAGAGAGTTCGGTATTTCCCTAAATCCAAAGAAGAGTATCTTTGCTGTCCACGAGGGGAAACTATTAGGACACATAGTGTCAAAGTAGGGAATCACTATTGACCCTGAAAGAGTTAGAGCCATACTCGAGTTGCCGCTACCTAATCACAAGAAGGGTCTACAGAGCTTTCTGGGCCAGATCAACTTTCTAAGAAGATTCATCCCTGATGTTGCAAATCTGTTACAACCTTTAACAGCTATGTTAAACAAAAATGCAGTCTTCAGTTGGACAAAGGATGCCAAGGATAGTTTTGAAAAGGTCAAGGAGGCCTTAGCAGCAGCTCCCACATTGGTAAATCCCAATTTTTTCAAAGATTTTTATCTGTATGCTTATGGTAGCATAAGTAACATTTCTGCAATATTGGTTCAAAAAAATGAAGAGAATCTAGAGCAACCAATAGCCTTTTTCAGTCAAGGTTTGGTCGACTACGAACAAAAATACTCCTTTGTAGAGAGTCATGTCCTTGCCGTGATCAGAAGCCTGAAGAAATTCAAGCCTTTGATTTCTCACAATAAAATTCATATTCTGGTGGCGCACTCAAGTGTGAAGGAGTTTCTGCTGAATAAAGACCTAAATGAAAAAAGAGCAGGATGGGTCACCAAGGTCATGGAGTATGACATAGACATCAAGATCACCAAACTAGTGAGGGGTAAGGGTCTTTGTGAACAGCTCGCTTCAGGGTCAAGTAGTAAAACTGAATCAGAAAAGGATGTTATCCTTGCCAGTACAGATGAGCCTCAGAATGCTCAAGATGATGTGCCCATGGGGATAACTAATTGGGTCCAAGATATGACCAAATTTCTACAAACTAGTCAATGCCCATTAGGTCTGAACAGAGCCAAAAGAAGATACTTTAGACTGCAGTCCATACCATATGTGCTGATGGGCAATGTTCTTTTTAAAAAGGATCTGAATGGTGTCCTGTTAAGATGCATTCACAGTGACCAAATTGAGAAAGTGCTCCATGAGTTTCATGATGGAGCTGTCGAAGGTCACTTTGCTCCCAGAACTACTGCCTGGAAAATCATGAGAGCTAGTTACTACTGGCCCAGCTTGTTCAAGGATGCGTATGCCTGGTCAAGAAAGTGCATCAAATGTGCTCTGTTTTCAGGAAAGGAAAAACTGCCTGCTATGCCTCTCCATCCAATTCAAGTGGAGCAGCCCTTCATGAGATGGGGCATTGATTTCATTGGTCCAATAAACCCACCTTCCAGTGCTGGTCATAAGTGGGTACTTACAGCCACTGACTATTTTACAAGGTGGACAGAAGTGGTTGCGTTGAGGGAAGCAAAAGAATCCTCAGTGTTGAGCTTCTATGAAGATATAGTCACTAGGTTTGGAGTGCCTGACTCCGTCATATCTGATAATGCCCTTGCATTCACAGGTCTAAGGGTAACCGACTGGGCCGTTAAGCATGGCATTCATTTGAGCACATCTTCAAATTATTACCCTCAGGGTAATGGCCTAGCTGAGAGCACGAATAAGAACCTCATCATAATTATTAAAAGAACCATAGAGGACAACCAAAGAACCTGGCCCAGTAGTTTAAAGAATGCACTTTGGGCAGATAGAGTGACCCCTAAGAGGTTTGTTGGTAATTCGCCATATGTGTTGGTCTATGGCAAGGAGGCGAGATTGCCACTATCTGTGGAGCTTCCGGCTCTAGACATTGCTCATCAGTTGGAGATGCTTGAGGGATAGGATCCAATGTCTGTAAGGTATGCAGAGCTCATGCAGCTCGAAGAATCAAGGGACAGAGCAATGAAATCTTTAGAGTATCATCAGCTCCAAACAAAGAAGACATTCGACAAAAGGGCTACAGCAAAGTCTTTCAAGGAGGGAGACCTCGTGCTCAGGTGGGACGTTCTTAAAAGTAGACCAGGCCATCACACCAAGTTCAATAATATGTGGATTGGTCCATTTATTATCACAGGCTGTAAGGAGCGCAATGCATATCAACTAGCTACAACAGAAGGTGAAGTGCTTCCTATCCCAGTCAATGGGATACACCTTAAGCCCTGTTTTCAAATCTGACCGATCTATCTATTGTACATAATAGCTTAGGCTTTATGTTTTCCATAAGTGCTGTTTCAACACAGTATATTCTCTTTTTGTTTCCACTGTCTCGCCATTTTGGCAACCTATTGTGTCCTATAAATCTCATGAGGTCGAGGCCATGTGCAAGACTGACGTTTTAATTGTTCTCTATGTTTTCTAACGACTCCATGCCCAATGGATAAGCCTAGTCACTGGTTCTCATGTTTAGCAGGAAAACATCCCGCAAAGGTCGCCAAAATTGTTGCCTCTATTTCACCTACAGTTAAATCAGGCGAAATAATCAAATGTTATATCTTCAGAGGCCAGGGGGACATTCACACCAGGGCAAAGACTCTACATTTGTTGCTAGGTCACGGGGAACTCAGTGGGAGAAGCCACCCTGGGAGGATTCGGCATGAAAATCACCCAAGGAGAAAGTTGGCAGGACTCTCCTACTGTCTGGCCAACTGACTGTTTGATTTATTCCATCTTGAGCAGGTCGCTGAGACCTAGTTCCTGTCATGCCGAACGAGCCTGCAGTGCCTATCGCTGTGATAGGAAGGGGTCGGTATGACCTCTTATCGCGCGGGTTTCTCTAGCTGACAGGCCGTTCAATCGTAAAGGTCAGGGAGACTCACGGCGAATAGGGGGCTTCGGGGTAGCTTCCAGCATTCGACAAAGGGTCTCGGCGAGCAGAGGAGGTCTTATCAAAAGATGAAGGCTTAAGGCCCCGATATGTTCTGCCTTCGGCAGGAATCTTGCCGAAACACAAGGATGGCTCTTTGGGCAGACATGAGGAACTCGGCGAGAAGTCTCACTGACTTGGTGATGTCTTGCCGACAGTAGAGGCAAGTCTCGGGATAGGTCTGGCCGACAAAGTCTCCCCGGCATAAAGGGAAAGGATGGACCTCGATGCAGAAGATCTCGGCAGGAGTCCCGCCGACACAAAGAACCTCGGTGTAACTAGGGGACTTCGCCGAAATGTCTCGCCAACATTCAGTGTCTTGCCGAAAGGGGGAGACGAACTCAGAAAGAATGCAGGAGTTCGGCCTGAGTCTCAACGAAGGAAAACGAAATAGATCTCGGCAAGAGTCATAGAGCTCGATATAGAGTCTCAGCGAATAGAGACGGTCTTGCCGACCGCAAGGAGACCCCACCAAAACATGAAGGGCTTGCCAACTGATGATGTCGCCTAGAGGTCATGCTGACAACGGGAAGTCCTGGCGGCATATGAGGTGTTATCGGCAAAAGTCTTGCCGAACGGTGAAGCCTTCAGAACGAAGAAAGAGTTCGCCGAAGGAAAAGGAAGTCTGCAGGAGGTCTCAGCGAATGGAGGGTGTCTCAGCGACAAAAGCAGATATCGGTATGACTATGGGGCATCGCCATGAGGTCTTACCGATTTGATGAGGCTTCAGCAAAAGGAATGCGGAGTTCGGTAGAGTGAAATGCTTTCGGGGTGATCCCAATAGGCTCTTGCCGATACTGAGATGGACCCTCACCAAGATGAAATTAGTTCGGCGAGACTCTTGCCGATACACAAGGATGTCTTTTTCGGGCAGACAAAAAAAAAAAGATCTCGGCAAAGGATGTCGCCTTCGGAAAAATGTCTTGCTGAAGGATGAGGGTCACGGCGAAATTCAAGGCAACATCAGCAAAGGAAAGAGGCGCCCGATATGATTGTGGGGCTTTCGACAGGATGTTTTACCAATATCACGTGGTCTCAGCGACAGCAGGGGATCTCCACGTGACTCGTCAACCCACTGATCTCCTGGCGACTGTCTGGAGTCTTGCCCGAAGGTTATATACTTTGGCATAGTCTTATGGGGTCTACAAGAGGTCTCTCCGACATTGATATGTCTCACCGAAAGCCAAAGAAGCTCGAGCCCGGAGGAGAGGAGTGACCCCAGAGGGCAAACGAAATGAGCTCGACGAGAGGTCATCACCAAGAGTCATACCGACTGCGTATGTGTTCGCCGAGAGATGGAGGGCTCGTTAGGAGGTCTTCCCGAATATATAATCTCTGGCAGACATCGATAGATGAACCAAATGAAAAAGATGTCGGTATGACTCAATGGTGCTCGCTGGGACTTGTTGATGTGTTTTTCGTGACCGCACCAACGCAGAATAAAGTCGCCAATGGCTACCCTATTCTCTCTTGATCAAAGTATCCAGCATGCTAAGATTGCAAGAAAGTTCATGCATTCAACTCCAAGGCTCTTTCAGTGCGAATAGGCTCAGTTGGCTCGATGTGATTTGTTGGTATTTCAAGGGGACTTACGGAATTGTTCAAAAGCGGAGAAAGGAATTCAAATGCTCGAAAGATTTGTCTATGAAGTTCTTGTTTCCTGAACTAACTTGAAAGTACTGAATTTAAAATGCAGGGTTTAGAGAGCTCTAATCTACTCTAAGGCGTGGACATGGCAATCAATTCTCACAAGCTTCAACCAGGCTCTGCTTTGCCTCGCTTCGGACAGCCTCCACAGAACCGGTGCAATCTTCAAAGGAGTAGCTCAAGGTGTTTAGATCACAACTTAGCATGAAAATACCATCACAACGACGCATATAAACATACAAATCATGATCGAAGTTAAGTACATGATATTCCAGTTGACCACACAAGGCGCATTCACCATCAGCGAACACACTAGTGGTATGGATAGACGAAGTTTGCTCAAATTGAAGACCACATTCCACAATTACTATCTACTGCTTGCATGAAATGAAACTTATTCTACTTTAAGTCACTACTCGAATCAGAAGGACGAAGAAACCTTGCTAGCTACTCACAACAAAAGACGAAATTCATCATCAATGAAAATTCTTTTTATTGGGAGAGTGTTCACAACAATTTCTTACAAAGTTTCAAGAAAAAAAACTTTCCTTCTTCTTCAACTACTCTATCAATCTATACTAAGCTACTTCTAATTTGTCTCTCTATTCTAACTCTTCTACTCTAATTCTACTGTCCCATGAATGTACAAATGAGGGGGACTCCCCCTTTTATAGTTGGCCAAGTCCAATGGACGGCTCAGATTACAATGGCTGGATGGCCCAGATTGTGCCACCTCAGCCCTAAACAAGATTCACCCTAAAAATTGCCATAATGGAGAGTGGGGCAATAAATGAGCAATTAATGGCCACCATCTTTCCAGAAGATTCCGATCCAGAGACGCATTCACACTGTTCTTTTTCTTGACTGCAGACTTGATCAAATAAATTCAACTACAGGCACGTTCTCGATCTAACTTCAAGGCGACAACTTCATTCTTTTGCATGATGATGATTTTCAACACTTGGGTCTTCATCTTTTCTTTTATCCTAGACTTAGAAATATTTTCTTGTCATCTTTTCTCTGAGTTGAGTGCACGTTTGAGTCTTCAAGGAGAAACTCCAACACTTAGCCATTTCTCCCAACATCTTCCTTCATGATTTTATCACTTCAATTCATCGTGCTCTGGCCCCGGCGTGCATCCTGCAAAACCAATAAAAAAAGAAGAGCATCAGAACACTTTATAATATAAAATCACCCAACTTACCTGACATCCATATTATGACTGCCTAGGTCCGAGTGATCTTTAGACCCAGTAGAGTTCATCGTTTTTCTCAAATTTCACTTCATCTTCAAATTTCTCGTGCCTTGGCCAGATTTTCCCCTTAGAAATTTCATCACAAATTACCCAAGCATCCGTCTTGAACATTTGTTTCTCAGACTTAGAAACTTTTTTAATCCTATGCCTAGAAAATTCCATTCACCCGGTGTCCATTAAAAATCCTCATCTCAAAATTTCCAGCGGAGTGTGGAAAGCTTTGAAATCATTTCCTCGTTGCAAAAATTCGATACCCAGAAAAGTTTGCCTTCAGAAAATGTGAAATTCATGTGTCTACCGACTAACGGGTTCATTTTAATTTTTTAAAATCTCAACTTAGGAAAATAATTTTATCCAAGGTTTTATTCAATTCCTCTGAGTTGGGCGTAATTTTCAATTTGCCATTCATCCTTCATTTTTGAGCAAGATGAAGTCATTAAATGAAATATCCAAGGTAACTTTGCATATTATAACTCCTTCTTCAAGGTGCATTAATGACTCCCAACTTCTAGCTTCAACATTTAGAAAATCTTTCAAGTGTTCCCCCTCTTGTTAAGGTGCATATGATGCTTCACTCTTTAAGGCGCATTTGATACTTCACTCTTTGAGTTTTTTTACGCCTTAGACAAAATTTCATGCACTCCAAGCTAAGGCGCAAATAGAGGGTCACACTTCAAGTTTCACATACTTAGAATATTTTATCTCTCCACAAATCAAAGGCGCAGTCAAGGGGTTGAGGTTCAAATTTTCCATACTTAGCATATTTCCTAGCTCAACGCCTTGGAATCTCCACTTGCCTTCTAATACCTTGAGGGCGCATATGGCTAGGCAAGCTTCTAGTTTTCATAACTTAGAAAATTTCAAGAACTTCCCCCCCCTTTGTTGGGCGCATTTTAAAAGGTGCACTTCAAATTTAAAACCCTTAGAAAAATTTCAAATTCTTCTTCTCTTTCCAGGCGCATATGGAGGGGTCTTCTCCCAATTTGGAACACTTTGGAACACTTTTAGCTAGCACACTACCTTGGCAAGGTGGGGCGCATTTCACCCCCTATACTTTCATTTTCAACCACTTAGAAAATTTTCCATCTCTTCCTTGAAGCTGGGGCGCAAATGAAAGGGGCTACTTTTAATTTGCAACACTTAGAAATTTTACCCGACTTCCATTTGGCAAGGGCGCATTTCTACCGTGGAGGTTCCACTTTTCATAACTTAGAATATTTTTCTTGCACCTTCACAAGCTAGGCGCATATGACTGGCTGAGCTTTCAATTTCAAGCACTTAGAATATCTTCAACCAACCTCTTTTCAGCTATGGTGCAAATAAAGCCTTGAGTTTCAAATTCTCAACACTTAGAAAAAACTTTCTAACTCACTCCTCAGGCTTAAGGCGCTTGTAGGGGCCTCTTCTTCAAATTTAAGTGCTTTAGAAAACCTCAAAGTGCCTTCTTCTCCTTGGGCGCAAATGGGGTCCTGTACTTCCAATCTCATGACTTAGGCAAAATTTGAATCTCTACACTCAAGGGCGCAAATGCAAGGGGGAGCTTTCAATTTCACGCCTTAGTCAATTTTCAAGACTTGAACCTCAAGGGCGCATTTTAATCATGGAGTTTTCAATTTTAACCCTTAGGCAAATTTGAAGTTCTTCAAGGTGGGGCGCATTTGACCCATGGAGGCTTCAATTTCAACACTTAGAACCTTTTCAACTCTTAACCTTGGTGGGCGCATTTGAGGTACCCTGCTTCCAATTTTATCACTTAGTAGAATTTTTTAAACCCCTCCTCAAAGCTAGGCGCACATTATACCTTGGCCTTCCAATTTTGAACACTTAAACAATTTTCTAACCTCCCTAGAAGTCAAGGCGCAAAACAAGGGTCAAGCTTCAAATTTGAAGTATTTAGAGAATTTTCAAGGTCTTCAGCTTCAAGGGCGCTTTTGACATGCTGAGCTTCAAATTTGGAATACTTAGGAAAATTTTAAACTCCCTTATCTTCTCAAGCTTGGGCGCATTTCCCTAGGCAAGCTTCCATTTTCATGCCTTCTCAGAGTTTTCATCCACCTTCAGCTTCTTATAGCAAGTTTTGGTGCCGGACTTGAAAAATTATCAAACTTGACGTGTTTCGTGCCCCTTTGCCAAATTTAGGGTGATTTTCTCCCGCTAACCCTAATTTGCCCTAACCTTCTATTTTTAGAAAGTTCTCCTCATTCTGTGCTTCGAACTAATTCCTGACTCCGAAAAACCTGATTTTTGCCTTGTTTTGAACTTCGAGGTGTGGGTAAGCTGCTGATGCCTGATACCTGCTATTTTTAGCAACTTACTAAAAATAGTAATTGCTCAGAATTTGCTCAAACTTTGTGTGCTGCCTGCTTGAGGGGTGTTGATCGTGGCTGGAAGCTACCTTCGCATGATTGTCGTGTTTCGCCCTTGAATTTAGGAAACCCTAATTTCTTTGCCTAGGCCTGCTAAAAATAGTAAGTGTTTGATTTTCCATTCTCTGCAACTCCGTTTGATCTGAAATTCGCGCCATAGGGTCTTCATCACTTGCTTGACCTGTACCTGCTGATGCCTTGTGCTGACCTGCTATTTCTGGCATGTTTCTGGAGGTGGTTTACTATTTATAGCACTGTCTAGTTTCACGACTTCCACAACTCCGTTTGACTTGAAATTCGAATGACGCGCTCCTCACCACGTGATCTGCCCGTTGACGTCGGCACCTACTGCCGACTTTCTATTTTTAGCCTGTTTCCAAAATGACTTACTATAAATAGTAAGTGCTCCGTTTACCTTCAAATTTTATCAGCAGATAGCTTGAGAGATGCTGATCGCGGTGGTATCGGTTTCGAAAATTCGACTTTATATGCCTCTTTTGGGGGTCCCGAAGCTGAAAACCTTCTTGCATGCGTATCAAATGACCTCCGTTTGTCCTCGTTTTTGTTGCATTGCGATCAGCTCATGATTCTGAAGTGCTGGGAGGCGGCTGCCGGGATGTACCTGCTAAAAATAGTAAGTTGTTGAAGGAGTGATTATCTCTGTTTGCATGTCATATCATTGCGAAGCTCTCGAAAAACCCACAAGGAATATGCAGACATGCAAAGAAAATCCTGACAAAAACCCTAAAAATAGCCCTTCTGAAAGTTGTTATCTCACTTTGCATGTTACCACGCGAAGGTCTCGAAAAACCGAAGGAATCTCAGACATGCGTTGGCTCTGCATCATCCCTAAAATCTGCTTTGGAAGCTGACTAAAAATAGAAAGTTGTCGTTTCAGCTCAAATTTCACCTATGAGTAGCCTGATGTGCTCTGGTCGTAGTGTGATTGTCGAAATCTCAAAAATGCTAAAGGATCGCCTATAATTGCACATTTACTAAAAATAGTAAGTAGTCAAAATCTGATGAAACTTAGCTGAGAGTCAACAGGAAGCATACTGACAACAACGTCAATCTCTGTTTTCAATTTATTCATTTCATTTGATCTCAAATTGACCAGAAAGATAGAAACCCTAATTTTTAGACTTGGCCAAATTTCACAATAGACGGGCACATCTCGGAAAAGATAGACAGCAAAAAAGAGAGACAACGACAAAACAAACTAAAAATCAAGCCAAAAGTTCGAAACGAAGCAAAAATTAGGGGGTCCCCATTTGCAATGGGGCGTTGTGTGAAAAAGGTCACAACAGGACTTCTAACCGAATCCGTTTGTCTTGCCGATGCTTTTGGTGGTATCAACGTGACTTCTAAAGCTGCAGGGACACTTGATCGCATCGGCAAGACACTTTCAGTGTCTTGCCGAGATGCATTTCTGTTCAAAGAGATTTTTTATCAACTGCAGGGTCCGCGTGGAGGGTGCTCGACTAACCAGATGGATCTAAGGCGAGCCGTGGCAGTCTGATCAGAACGTGGAATGCCAACGCAGGGTGGATGCAACATGAATACAACATATATCTGTTCTGAGCTCGGGGGGCATTCAATGCGGTTCTTCAACAGGGGACTCGGTAGCTGGACACGATGGATCAGAAGAATTAATGCTACAAAAGATCAGGAGAAGGCTTCTCCAAGAGCGGTTCTTCACACTGACACCAACAAGAGGGACACGCAGGGGCTTCAGCATTAATTTCGATCAAAAGATCTGAGATAGATCTTTTCCTGAACTGGGATATTTTTTGTAAGCCCTAATGGGCCGATATCATCTGTATATAAGGCATTTTTTCCTTTTTTGTGCACAGTTCTGATTGCACACTCTGAAGAGTTAGTGATTTCCAATCAATCCTTTCTCAATCAATGTATGTTTTCTGTAACTCAACTGGAATCCTGAATACAACACAGAGTTTACCTTGAAAGTTCATGTTCATATTGGTATCGATTCTCATTTTTATATCTTTCTTTTGCACATGCAAGTCTATAACTGTGTTTTTCACATTTCTGCATTTGTATCTTAAGGTCGTGAAATTGATCTTTCCTTCCCAAGGTGTACGTGTAGGCCAGACCTGTTAGGACTAAAGCATTAATCTAAAAGAGGTTGTTCTGGGTATGTAAATCAATTGAATTAGGCTTTCAAGTGTGTGTTCTTACTGTGTTCATTTCATGATTTCTCATTAATGCGGTGTATCACTAATAGGTTTAGTTTCATTTTTAATGTGCCTCTTTCCTCTTCCCTTTCAAAGAAGCAGTAGTTTAGGTGATACCCAAAGGAAGCCGGCCTTCTCCGGAGGTTCACTTCAATCATAGGTGACCCACAGCCTTGGAGTGATCCCATGTTGCTCTAGAATGCTCAGTTTTTGTAAAACTTTGCACAGGGTGCAATTCTAGGTGACAACAATAACATGACATAAACAATTGTTGGAAATAGAAGATAACTGAAGAATACAATAGTTCTATTACTAAAATACTGAAATTACATAAATGTGGGCTAAATGCAACATACCCATTCATCAATAGACCTGGAAATGAACTATTATAAGGCTAAATAAAATTCTCAAGTCTGATATAATTCTGGGTTAGCAAATTTAAGCTCTTCCAACTCTAAATATGACTCCACAATTTAGCTCCAAGTATGAGATGATTTCTTTTAACTGTTGTAAGTGAATTTCCAGCTCCAAAACCCTCAAAAAACTCCACTTGGCACCTAGGGTTTGATGCCCAAATGCCCAATGGTGTATGGCTGACTGAAATACTGTTGTAAGATGGTAGAAATGTCCTTAGAAAGGGCTGATCTGCAACCTGATAAGAATTTCTGCCCTTCCAAATGACTAATCTGCAATATCCTTCCTAAATAAATGATGCCAAACTGATAAGAAAGCTTCTCTATGATGTTTTTTCCTTCTAGAATGTTGGGGGTACGTCCAACACTCCCTTCTCCCAATAGTTTTTGTTCCTGGAAGGCCAAATCTGCATGTAGAAATGTTTCTTGAGCTCTAACCTACAAGCTGCTCTAAAAATATAAACCCATCATGTGTCAAATGGCAGCCTCAAACTCATTTTATAACTTTTTGACTTCCTCCAAAAGGGTCAACCCCTTTTTAGGGTTTTTAACATGGCAACATGAATACTTTTAAGTAATTTTAATAAAAAATGCTTGGTCTCCTCATGCTAGGTGTGGCTTTTCATTAAGCCCCCTTTTTAATCATTTAAGTTGTTTTCAAAGCTCTCAAGTTATGTCTCTAGGCATCATGGCACAATGGGGGTGAAATTTTCACTATTCATCTTCTAATTCCCTGTTACTATTCACCCTTTCACTATTCCATTAGAGCCAACTTTAATATTTACAAATTATTCCTAAATTCTTCCTTTGAACTCCAAACTGAAGGCTCGAAAAGCTCCCCGCAAGGCTCCGCAACCCCCCGATGGGTCCCCTAACCATATTGCTGACCTACGGGAACCCTAGTAGTAGGTCAACCTCTACTAATATTTGAGTTGCCTAAGGAAGGGATATTACAGTTCTCCCTTCCCGGGATTGCTTGCCCCCAAGCAACTGCAAAGATGGATGCTGAAGTATCACTCATGCTCTCTACTGACCCGAAACATAATTATGCAAATATCTCTCCACCCACTTGTTGGCAATCTCTGTCTTCCCATCAGTCCGAGGGTGGTAACTCGTGCTGGGGGTCAACTTTGTAGCTATAAGTCGGAATAGTTCCTGCCAAAATATACTCATGAATCTACTATCCCGATCACTGGCAATGGTCCTGGGGAGTCCATGGAGACAGAATACCTCACGAAAGAATAACTCTGCCACCTGTGAAGCTATGAAATCGACTGCAATAGAAAAGAAGTGTGAATACTTCGTCAATCTATCAACAACCACATATATGCAGTCCTTCCCCTGAACTCTCGGAAGACCAATAAAGAAATCCATCGATATACCTTCCCACTTATGCTCTGGGATAGGTAATGGCTGCAAAAGTCTTGCTGGGAAAGTATGCTCTGACTTGTTTTGCTAACAAGTCACACACTCGCGAACATAGCGTGTGACATCACCCTTGAGACCCTTCCATGAGAATCTCTCACGAACCTGTCTGTATGTCTTGAAGTACCCAGGATGTCCTGCTAATGGTGTATCATGGATGGCACATAGAATCTTTTCCTTCAGCTTCGATCCAGGAACTAATTAGATTCTATCCTTATAGTATATCACATCATCAATCACAGCGTACCTGTCCATCCACAACCTCACATGCAAACTGATTTTTGGAATACTCAACTAAAAGTTGAGACTTCCAATTAGCTGAAATCTCACTCATGGAACAAAGGGCAGCAATTGAAGGCCTCCTGGAAAGTGCATCAACAACAACACTTTTCTTCCCCTTGACAAACTCAATGTCAAAATCATATGCCTGAATCTTATTGACCCACTTTTGTTGGCGCTCATTAAGTTCTTTCTATTCCAAGAAGTATTTTAGACTATTGTGGTCAGTTCTCACCACAAACTTCCCATCCACCAAATATTGTACTCCACTTGGATCCCATGAACAAACTGGAAGTCTTTCCATCTCAACACCAATGGACTTTTGTTGTGCCACTTTGATATAGACACCTGTATGCCCAAGATGAAGGAACTTATCATAGTTCCAAAGAAGAGATGCTCCACATATGTCACTACCAGGATCCCAAATTTTTGTGCCGTCACATTCATCCATCATGTAACACCTCATTATGTTGCTGCTATGAACCAGGACATCATGAACCCAACTGAGAACTTTACTCCACATGAAGCCACAAGTACTACCAATAATCAATGTTGTTAGGAATTCATCAATGAGCCAATCTTCAGAAAGGAAAGTGTGATGAATACTTCTCCAAGACCTCCAAACAGTTGCTGCAACTTTATCTATATCTCCACAAGTTAGAGTTCCTTCATCAGATGATGCCAAGTAAATGTTTTGTTTAGGCATGCACCAATTGAAGTCCCTTACATGCCGATCTTCATAGCTCACTGTCAAATCTAAGAAGAATGAGTCACCAATCAATAAGTACATCGCTACCCTATCATATGAAAGAGTTGACAAGTTGACGGATGAATAGTAGATGTTTTCCTTTTGCATCGTAGACAAACCTTTAGTGGCTGGTCCACTATGAATGCCACCCAATATCTCATCAACTCTAGGTAGGAAAGGATCAACTTCACACCTAACCATCCCTACTTGAATGTTCTCAATGCAAGGTTTCAAATTTGACTCATGATATGAAAGAGAATTGCTGATCAAACTCAGAAAATCAGACTTATGCTTATACCTCTTCAATATATCTTCGCTGTCCTCTTTTTCCCTTGGAAGAAATAAAGACCAAATGGAAGATTCTCTTTGTTTCCTTGCATCATCTGGCTGATTGCAACGTTCTTTGACTCTTTGGAGGTGTTGTCTTGCTTGGGCAGCAAACATCTATGCTTGGGTAGCTCTATGTAACCAATCTTCAGTCAACCTTTGACAATGCTCTATATCTGCTGCCCCAAAGTACACAAAATCTGATTTATAATGGGTTGTATCATTCACATCATCATGACCCATGCTTGCACCATGCATACCCTCAAATGTAGAATGCAAATCATTGTTCTCTTCTTGACCAAAAGTTGCCATATCTTGAGGAAGAGGAGTTATGTCATTGCTGTTATAGAATTCAGAATCACTGTCATACCTTGATGTCAAATCTTCAATTGTTACAAGCTTATTTTCCTTGTAAACCTCATACTCAACCTTTGTACTTTGATTATCAATGCTTGTGTTATCCTCTATATTGACTAATCCATGTGTCCAATCTGCAACCTCATGCTTCTCTCCCCTTGCTGTTACGAAATCAGATTGCAAGCAATCAATGTGTCCAATGTCGATCATATGTTCATCAACCCATACTTGGCTGTCCTCGATGCACTACTCATGTGTTGATAGTGGACTGCTGATTGCATTCAAGAAATCAAAATTATGGTCTCTTGCAGTGTCTTTGTTATCTTTAACAAGTTCTAACCTCTGACACTGAGAGTCATATATTGCCTTACCATTCCCAATCTGCACTTCCAGTGTGTTGCTTGCCTCCATCCACAACCATGGTGAAATCATCATGACAAACCAAACATTATCATATTGTAGAACCTTATGGTTAGACAATTTTCTAGTCCCTACAATCAGCTCTCTAAAGCAAAATGCTTCATATGACTTCAACAAGCGATCCTCCAATGCCAACATATGAATGGGACAAGTGAAATCAATCTCACTACATGACCACACATTATTACAAAATGATTTCTTACCCATGAGTTGTAGAGTTGTCTCATACAATGGAATATAGGTGGAATCCACATCCCCATGTAATTGATCAACCAAAGTAGAGTTTGCAAACTCCATGGATGCATCTTCCTCCACCTTATGGCTGCTATGTAGACTTATGCATTCCTCACTTGAGGCTGTAATTGTTGCTTCTTGCTTGTTCATATCCTCTTGTGACTGGAGTGAACATGTGAACATGGTTTTATCTTCCTTAGGGCTTCCACATGTTCGGCTAGAAGTCCAAACTTCTAGACATGATGACTGAATTTTATCTTTTCCATGGTCATTTGTAGGCTGCAAGTTGCAAGTAAATGTTTCCTCTTTCTTCTCCATCCTTTCTTCAATGGTGACTTCTGAGTTTTCTTCATTCAAGGATGTTCCTACTGGCTGCAGCTCCTTACTCTTCTCATTCATTTCAATTTCTGACTTGTTTTTAAGACAATACTCTGATTCATCACGCTTAGCGTCGAATACCTCTTGAACTTGCCCTTCTTTTGACTCTGATGGAGATTCATAATTCATTTCTTCTTTTCTTCTTCTTATGCAATACCTATCAAAAGATTCAGTAGCCTTGACCTCTTCAGTGTCACTTGAGTATTCATCAAAGATTCTGATAACCTCCTCATACACAGGTATAATTTTTCTTGTCAAAACTAGATATTCTTGAAATGTCAGAAGGTTTTTCCTCTTTTGATATCTGTTATACCACTTGGCAATCTTAGTGGCAGCAATTTCATTTTCTCTTTCTTCCATTACTAAAAACAACCTTAGTATCCCATAGGCTAGTAGGATTTTTGTTCTGATACCATTGAAAGATTCCCAACCAAAACTGATTTGATTTTTTCTGAGTTTTGACCTTTCAAAATCTTTGACCAGCGTATAGGAAGGCTTATTTTGTTTTGTTTTAGGTTTTTTCCATTTTTTTGGTGTTTTGAGTTTTATGCATATAGCATGACATAAACAATTGCTGGAAATAGAAGATAACTAAAGAATACAATAGTTCTATTACTAAAATATTGAAATTACATAAACGTGGGCTAAATGCAACATGCCCATTCATCCATAGACCTGGAAATGAACTATTACAAGGCAGAAATAAAATTCTCAGGTCTGATATAATTCTGGGTCAGCAAATTTGAGCTCTTCCAACTCTAAATATGACTCCACAATTTAGCTCTAAGTATGAGATGATTTCTTTTAAATGTTGTAAGTGAATGTACAGCTCTAAAACCCTCAAAAAACTCCACTTGACACCTAGGGTTTGATGCCTAAATTCCCAATGGTGTATGGATGACTGAAATATTGTTGTAAGATGGTAGAAATGTCCTCAAAAAGGGCTGATCTGCAGCCTGATAAGAATTTATGCCCTTCCAAATGACTGATCTGCAATACCCTTCCTAAATAAATGATGCCAAACTGATAAGAAAGCTTCTCTATGATGTTTTTTCCTTCTAGAATGTTGGGGCTACGTCCAACACTCCCTTATCTCAAGAGTTTTTGTTCCTAGAAGGCCAAATCTGCATGTAGAAACCCTTCTTGAGCTCCAACCTGCAAGCTACTCTGAAAATATAAACTCATCATGTGTCAAATGGCAGCCTCAAACTCATTTTATAACTTTTTGACTTCCTCCAAAAGGGTCAACCCCTTTTTAGGGTTTTTAACATGGCAACCTGAATACTTTTAAGTATTTTTAATAAAAATTGCTTGGTCTCCTCATGCTAGGTGTGGCTTTTCATTAAGCCCCCCTTTTTAATCATTTAAGTTGCTTTTAAAGCTCTCAAGTTATGTCTCTAGGCATCATGGCACAAGGGGGGTGAACTTTTCACTATTCATCTTCTAATTCCCTGTTACTATTCACCCTTTCACTATTCCATTAGAGCCAACTTTAATATTTACAAATTATTCCTAAATTCATCCTTTGAACTCCAAACCGAGGGCTCAAAAAGCTCCCCGCAAGGCTCCACAACCCGCGGTTGGGTCCCCTAACCATACTGCTAACCTACGGGAACCCTAGTAGTAGGCCAACCTCTGCTAATATCTGAGTTGCCTAAGGAAGGGACATTACAAAAGATATGGGTTTTGGGAAAAGGCCATTGTTATTGAACCATGATGCGAACCATTGCAATCCAAAACTTACTAGTTACATCACATTTACAAACAAAGGATATTCAACTAATTTGTGCTTTTGTATATTCATAAAGTTGCTGAAAACGCAAAGGAGGCATCCCACTACAACTGTTCAATCAATTTAGATTTTTTGATAAGGTCACCAATATTAGATCATTGTAAGCTCAAAACTCTATGGAGACATCAAAGACATCATAATTTTGCAATACATTGACACAAGCAATTTGAATTGTGAGATAAAGCCTCCAAACCCTCTATGGAAACATGACTTTTACCAGATAATCAATATTTTAAATATAAGTAATACCCAAGAAAAATAATTCCATACAATGCAGCTACACACAAAACTTACAGATGGGACTGATTTTCCACTTCTGACTCTCCTTATTCCATTTGAAGAGGACAACCTTTGCCCCTTCAGTTAGCTATGTAAGTTTAGCATTGACAAATAAAAAATATTTTTAGCACAAGAAACAATCCTCACCCATAAGATAGACCCAAAAAACTGAGTTTATCACAATCAATTTATTTTGTTCTGCCTCAAACCCCAAACGGAAAATTCAAAACTCAAAGCACCATTTTACCTCTTCCACGGGACAAGCTGATCAATGAGCATCAAATGACTTCAGGGTATAGCTACAAGTTTCCTTCAGTGTTCAGATTTGGTTTTGTGTGGTGTTGGTCTCTGCTCCTTGAAGTAGCGAGGAGAAACCCTTCCTTGTGAAGGATAAAGGTGGGAAATTTTTTCACAGTTTCAAATATTCCATTTTATTGTAATGAGATTTTCAAATGGTGGGGAAGAGGCAAATTGGGAGCGCCCAAATAAATGGACTTCAAATTTTTATTTGTGTGACTAACTATTTAGTCATTTTTATTTGTGTAACTAATTATTTAGTTGTGTTTTTTACCGGATGATCAAATTAGTCATTTATAGGTATGTTGCAAAAAATTACTAGAATTTAGACATTTTTAGTTGTTGTCACTAAATTTTTTACTCATGTAGTCATTTATTTTCCAAATTCTACTAGTGATTTAACAACTCATAGTTTAACACTTCCCTTTAAGGATATCAAGGTCTAGAATTAAACTCGACTGATTATTATTTATAAACCAACTTGAACGTCCTCGAGTTCATCTTATCAACTTAAGGACTAGGCTTATTACTCAATATAATTACCTTGGTTCTCACAAACCCATAGGAAGGCACTTCCATTTGAAATTTCCATATTAGATTCAATACTGAGGTTCTTGTACTAATAGATATCTTTTGAAGGACATCCAATAGTATTTATAAACTTGTTTTAAGTTATAATCATTGTCTAAATCCTACCTAAAAAGGTTGGAACCACTATATCCAATAGACAATTCTATGAAAACATAATCCCATTAATAATATTATTAATATCATTCTTGATCTTTTAAATTCCTTTACCTTATGGTGCAACCCCACATTCTTATCATAGTCGATTTAATAGACTAGATAGTTTATTTATACTTGACGTTCAATCTAAATGTCATAATCCAATTTTTATTGCATTTAGATTTATAATATGATAAATTGAGTTAATGAGGAAATTCAATATGTTGAATGAAAATTAGATATTTTTGAAATGTTTGAAAGAAGTCGACTGTCTTTTGTATGTGATCTTTTGAACTATCTTCTACTTTATCATGATTGAACGTTAATGATGAACTGTGTAAGTGCAAGCGTGTGCAAATGCAAGGAAACAGGTTGAAGGATGAGAAAACAGTTGAGGTAGGATCGTTTAGCCGGATTGAACGGTAATCTTGATGGAATCTGGATGCACACACCACAAAACAACATGATAGATTGCATTTAAACCTCCATATAGAAAATTATATTGATTTGATTCGAAATGATTCAATGTTTTAAAAAAATAGGCTTGTGAGATGATATACATATGATTTCTTATTCAATTTCCTATTTTGATCTCGTGTGTTAGAATTTGAAAGAAAACGATAGCATGGTTAAACACATATATGTGTGTATTTAAAAGGAATGCTTAAAGGATAAGAATTTCATTTAAAGACTATTATTTGAATAAAATAAAAGTTTATTTTATGTGTTTGGAAGTGATTAAACACTATATTGTTATAAATGAAAATAATGATAAATAAACATATATATATATTCCATATAAAAATCGAATTTGGGATCGAAATTATTAAATGTTACTTCTAATTTCAAATAATATCGAAAGTGGACATAATGGACGAGTGGCCTGCATTCAAATTTAAGGCCAAGTAAAAAGCCGAGGAAAAGCTTCGATACAAAGGTAAATTAGTTTTTGTTGACATACATGCTTGATTTTTTAGTGAGATCTATTTGAAAACTTGCAATTTTACCTTCAATAATGTCGATTCTTTTTGAATCAATGATAAATCATTAGATATCTCAGAAATGCTAGGGTATTTTTCTTAGAGTTAGGTCGTTATTATGTGAGATCGATCATTCTTTTTTTTTGTTCAATGATGCAAGAGCCTTATTGGCCATCTTTGCATGCTCTAAACCCATGCATTTCCATTCTATCAACA
>VDFB02278011.1:0-32375 GCA_007258455.2 Sequoia sempervirens | reverse complement strand
CTGTTTCAGCCATGCATATGGATGTGGTAGGCATCGAAACACCTATTTGTCTCTCATAGGCATCAAGCACTATCCCTTGGGTAGTACCCAATCTAGTGTTATACGAAGGGATGTATGCTTCAGTTAGATCGGTGAGGCTGTGCAAGAATTATATGCCCATCTGTTCCTTTCCTAACATGTGTCTCACCTCATTAATAAGCCTAACGATTCTTGCCATATTTGGTGCTTTCTCGAAATGATTCCTGAGGTCTAACAACCTCCTATCTAATTCCAAAAAGTTTTATGTAGGAATGTGTAGAGCATCATCCTCATCCGCAAACAATGTTGGAGGAGTGGGTGCACAAGTGGTCTCGTTAATGAAACTCATCTCATTTGTCAAAACCTCCTCTTGAGAAAAACAACCAGCAGTAAATCCTTTGGTAAAACTAGTGGTAGCTAGAAGTGACCTCCATCTTTTCCATTTGTAAGTGTCACACACTTCTTCTAACAACGTACATAGAGGTCATAGATTGGGTTGTGACACTCATTAATCCTCACAACACCCACGTCTACAGCAATCACCAAGTGCGAGGGAAAAAGTCTCAACACAAAGAAATAGATAGGTGATGTTCATGTCAAGTTCACCAAAATGTAGAGGAGGAGGACCAACCACTCAACGAATCCATGCCATGGAGAGCCGCGAGTTGAAGGATGCCCTAATCTACCTCAAGTTGGACAAGTGTTTGATGCTAGGGATAGAGAATGAAGAGAACTCTCAGTACTTTTGTCACTCTACTAACCCAAGAGTTATGTTTGGACTAAGCAAGAAGATTTCAAGAAGCTAGATTGTACCTCAAACAACTCTCTACAAGAGGATAGCAGTGCAGAACAAGGAAGATAGTGTAGTGTGCTAGCGTCTCATAGGTGCGCTGGTGCTTGTATGAGAAAAAAGTGAGAAGGGATAGTCAAAGGTGCTAAAAACCTACTAACACCTTAGCTATTGAGGTTTGAACTGATAACAAAAGTAGGAAATAAAAAAACAAGATAATGAGAGAAATAATATAAGAAATGGTAAGAGTGAAAGGTGATAGAAATGAACTCATGAAGGTTCAAGTTCACCAAAAAGCTCCACACGAATGAGTACCTACACACAAAAAAGTGGGGAAAAATGTTGGGGCTATTTCGGGGCTTACCATAGTCAAACCCCCATTTTGGTGTTTCCACCTCCATGAATAGCCAGATAGATAAAGGAGTAGAAATGTGATAAAGAAAGTATGTTGGAAAGGAAATAAATCAAACACTACAAGAAACACTATGCTACTCAAATCCAACAATGTAGTAGAAATTAAACAATACTACCCTTGACTAAAGGCGCTCAAGGAAAATGAGAGAGGAATGCAAGTCTACAACCATGACAAAGTCAACGTGATTGTAGCGATGCCGAGGGGAGTATCACAAGACACTAAGTTGCAACTTCTATGGTAGATGTGAAGAATGTTGTGATGTTGGAATAGTGAAGCCAATAGTGCAACAAGTAGCTAGAACATGTGAGAGGATGTGAGAATTATCAAGAAGCTATGCCAGAATGTCTAGAATGTGAAGAAGATGAGATGAATGTGAAAGATAGCCATTTGAAGGTAAGTTTGAGAGGAAAAGTGTTGTTTAAAGGTTGGAAAGAAGGCGTAGGAGTGTTATGTTTCGTCGCTAATGGATAACATAACGCCTCTATAGATTCCAGAGGAAAGAATCCCATCAGGATGGTAGCATGCCACATAGATTTCCACGTGTTGAGCATGCATCCCCAACAAAAATCCCTCCATCGACACTAATAACAAGCACCAAGTGAGTGGAGTATGAATGAGTGATATGGAATTGCGTGGTCAGGTTTGATTTTTCTAACCTGTGAAGGATGTAAAAGGGGAATTTGTAAGGGGGTGCAAATTCACTCCTATACAATACGTTAACATGTTACTTTGTAGGATCAAGCACCTAGGAAGACCTTTGCATCAAAATGTCCAAGACGAAGCATGTGAGGAGTCCTTTCACTTCAGGCTCCATAGGACCAAGAACCTACAATGCCTCCTCTATTGGACCTAGGACCTATGAAGTGCTTACTCTTTGCAAGACTAAGTACCTGTAGAGCCTGTGTTCATCTTATGCAGGACTAAGCATTCGTGGAGCCAATTTTGTAGGACCGAGCACCTACAAAGCCTTTGTTCACTTTCTACAAGACCGAGTACCTATGGAGCCATCTCCTCTTTCACATCAAGGTTGCCTTGTAGGACTAAGCACCTGTAGAGCCACCTCTTGCATGTCTGCGTGTGCTAGATTAAAGATCTACTTCCTCGATGATTCAGGTATATTCTCTTCAACTTATTTCTACTTTACCTCACATTTGCATCAACACACATGCTTGCTAGGTGGGGGAAAAATTTAATGGAGTGAATAATTTGCATCCCTAGGAAAATGCCCCATCTACATCACCCTTACCTTAGAAAATGAAAAATATGATGATGCAATTTCACTTCCACCACCTTTCTCCATCCATTTAGTAGCTCGTTTTGGTGTCTGTGGAGGAATCCCTATTGAGGATGCATGCAGATGTTTGCACGTTGTGCTATCATCTTCATAGGATTCCTACCTCTAGAATTTGCATAAGGTGTTGCATTTCTCCATTAGCGATGAAGTGTAATGTCTTTTCCTCCCTTGAACAACAAGAAATAGGTCTTTTGCCTCGCTTTTTCCATTCAAATGCTCTATCTCTTCATTCATTCATTCCTTCTTGATTCTCTTCACTCTCTTGGCTTCATTCTCACACTTTCAAGCTTCTACATCACTCTTTTATGGCCCTGCATGCTGCTGGTTCTTGGCTCCTAAACTCTGTTTGTTGTGACAACATTGTTTATGGAAGACTTGCAAGCTCTCTTCTCCCACTACTTTCCTTGAGTGCTTGTAGCTATGGAGGTGGTATTATCTTTTACTAATTCTCTTTGCATCACTTTGTGTATTTATGTAGCATACTTTTTATTGGTGAATTCTCTTAGCACTATTTCCTTTTTGTTTCTACATCATTTTCCATACGATGTTGCTATTTGGCTGTCTGTGGAGGTGGAAACACCAAAGCGAGGGACTGACTGAGGCAATCCTCTAAAAATAGCCCCAACATTTTCCTTGTTCTTGTGTGTGTAGGTGTTCTCAAGTGGTGATGTTTGAAGAATCGAGTTGTAAGAAGTTTGATATTGCTTTCTCACCCTCTTTGTCAATTCAAGTATAGCTTAGATATAGTATTCTCCTTGTTATGGGTATGTGCGGATCATCATGGAAAACAGCCCTTAAGTGGCAAAACTAAAAATCCGCTGTTAGGTAAACTTGATGTAAAAATTTGAATAAGTTATCTATATTATTTCAAAAATATGTAAGAATAGAATCCGTAGAAAATTGAATGTAGTTTCTAAATTACTAGGTTTATTTAAAAATAAATAAAATATATTTGGTGAAAATTTGAAATTTTAATGCAAAGTAGCATTTAAATTTCGTGGAAAAAATCGTAAGTGCAGGTGTCCTATTCCACCACCCTAACCATAATAAAATGATAATATTTTTATAATATTCTTATATATGAGTAGAGGACTCCATGTTTGGATGTGATGCATATTTTTGTAATTTTTCCAAGTAAATAATTAATTATGAATTTTTATTACAACTTTTAAAAATATAAAAAAACTCGTGTATGTCTTACCAATCTTTTAACTCTGGTCAAAACTTCAAGTGAAATTTAATTTTTCTTTTCTTAATCCCCCTATAGTATGTGAAGCATAGAATGTGACGCATGTTTCATCTTCAAAAAATGTGATATCGCTTTGAGTTATAGATGTTTTTCAATCACCCTATCATCAGACTTTAGTCAGTAATTCTAATAGAAAATAAATAATAATTATTTATTAAATCTCTAAATTAAAGCATAATTTATATCAGTGAAAGCTGAGAATCTCTAAAAACCCTTTTGTTTCCATCAATCTTTTAAGTTAAAAAAAAAAAAGTCATCAGCCACATACCCTACAAATACCCATAATATTGCCACTTTTTGGCCCATCAAGATCCCCGCACATACCCTTATATTTTAGTTATGTATCTTTCTAGCATTCTTTTGTAGTGTCAAACATCCATTAGTCAAACTGTTAGTAAGTTTCTTGGTGTTTTTATTCTGTTTCTAAGACCCTGTATTTGTACGGACACCAACACACATCTGAGATGCCAACGTGTCGCACTAGAGTCCATAATCTATGTTGTCGTCCTTAGACAATGAGTTGTCTTGACAACAAATCAAAACCCTCGAAACTAGTTCATCTGATCCTATGAAACATTTGGTTTGGTAGAAGGACAACAACACCCAAATTGCTCTTCCTTTTCAAGCCATAACATCTTGACCTTTCCAATTTGGCTTAGCAAACTCGAGGTAGATCAGGGTAGCTTGTTTCTTAAAACTCTTCCATGACTTGGAGTCCCAAAGCAGTTAGTCCCCCTCCTCTACAAGTTCAAACGCATCTTAAATCTCCACAAGGTTAGCCGGTGTCACTTTTCCTACAATGCAGGAAAATCCATCTGAACCAGCCAAGTATCAACCAAAACAAAGCTCCTATTCACTTAAGATTTTTCACCAAGGTTCAGGTGTGGTTCAAAACCTTGCAACCCATAAACATATGGAACTCCACAATCATCCAATTCACATGTAAAACTTTGCAAATGTTTAGTAGTGGGTTGAAAACCCACAAGACCATAACTTTCTTGTTTTTTAATCAAAATTCATGAAATTTGTTCTCTAAAAACTCATTTAGCTCCTCTATAAGAATACATCATCAATTTTTCCAAATTATTTTTGAATTTTTTTCCCTATGAAATTAACCATCTACATAAACAAAACTGAGAAAACAAAACTAAAAGAAAATATTTTTAAGTGATGCAAGATTATCTATATATCTGAACACTCCTTCTTGATATTACTTACTATAATAATCTTTATACACAACTTTTTTTAATGTATCATATATGTATTAATTACATATTTTTAAAAATACGTATCAAATAATATCTTAAGAGTATTGTGCTTTTTCTTAGGGATATATTCGACTTGACCATCTGATTTACTTCTTGTACCGACTATCATTATTCATTCTGATCCAACACCCGTAGAAAGAGAACTTTATTGTGAACCTATACAAATATCTAATTCTAGATATTTGTCTCACCGCCTTCAGAGGTACGTCGAAGGTGAAATTTCGGGAAGCAGCGCTGAAACAGTGTCCCCCACACTGATCCAACCCTATAAATCTTCATTCCCACAATACCCATTTCTATCAATTCCTTCACCCGAAAATCTGTGAATCTTTCTCTTGCACTGTTAGTTCATTTTAGCTTAAAATTTGCAGTAATGGCGGAATCAACGGTTCATCGGCTTCTGCGAATGTTTGGGAAGAAGAAGAGGACACACACAGTGGATGTAGGCAACGTTCACGCTTCAGCTGGAGCTCATGTCCGCGTGAAGAAAGGATTGATGCAAAGGATAAAGGAGAAGATTCCTGGCTACAGAAAAGGGTTTTGAGTAGGCTTTATACACGCAGGATTTTCTTGCTTCTGCACATACTTTATGTATGCACTGTGTATTCTGGCATATGGTAAATTTATCGCTAGTAATTCATAGATGGAAAATTCACCAACAATTTACTGCGGGAAAATTCGCCATCATGACAATTCATCATGCTAAAAATTAATTGCATGAATTTTTGGCCATTAATTTTCCATCAACAAATTGCTGGCGGTGAATTTTCTTAGAACCGTGTATTCTATGCTATGTTCATCTGAATGGTGTTGTTTATTTGCTTTCACAGAGTTTGATCAAGTTTTCTGATATAAATACATGTCTGTTCAGTATGTTGTAAAGCCCTGTGTAAGGGTAGACATTATAGGTGTACGCTGGTTCAGCATACTGTAATCAGTTGATGACAGAAATGTCAATATGATGTAAACCAGTTGTATTTATACAATAATTAATAAGACAAATATTTATCTTATACTATAAGAGTGTGTTGTAGTTACAGATTGCTTTTCACTCTTGAAGTGTTATGAAGGGGATTGGTTTGTTGAGATGTCTTGAACTTCCATCACTAAAAATCTTTAGAGCATATACAAGCAGATATAGTTATAGATAATGATAACAATTTGATATAAATTTAAATATAATTTTTTTTAGATTTAATTGTGTGATTCATTTTTATCAATGATTTGGATTAAATTTTATGATACATCATTATTTTTTATTATTATGGTTTTCTTATGAGGAATCATGGAGTTTTATTCTGAATAAAAAAGTTTTACATAGTTAGATTTAATTAATATGATGTTTATATTCTGGTTTTCTATTTATTTTGACATATGTAAATTTTGATATAGTGACAAACTGTATTTCACATATAAAACGTTATGAAATAAATTAATTGTTAAAAAATCAAAATTTTGATTATTTATAAATAAAATATGATGTTTATAATAGGCATAAAAAATTTGTAGTTCATAATATTAACATGAAATGTTTCTAGATTTGATTGTATGAGCTTTTTCCATCAATGTTTCAAATCAAACTCTATGATCTGTCTTTTGGTTTACACTTCTTAATGATAAGTCATAGAATTTAATCTAAAATATCCATAAAAAAATCACAATGTTAAATCCAACTAATGCCATGCCTATATTCTTATTTTATATTTATTTTAACATATACTAACAATCACACCTTGGTGTGCAATGGGAACGCTGAAGAGGTGTGGAAGGTAAATTTTGAAAAAAAAAATCTGTTTTCTTGATACAAATTTTCTTTTTCTTTTTGACCCTTTTTTATTCATATAATTATACAACTCATACAAATTTTCTCTTTCTTGAAATTTCATATAATTATATTAGCATTATACAAAATATATATTATCTTTTATATTATATTTAATATTTGTTTAGTTTGTATTAAATAAAAAATATATTAAACAATAACTTTTTTATTAATTTATAGTTAATAGTTGTTATTATAAAATAGAATATATATAATATTATATACAATAATAAACATAGTTACATCATATATAATGTAACTTGCATTATATATAATATATTAATTATAACACAAATTATAAAATATTTATTGATATTAAATAGTGTATTATATTTTTATGTTAATTTTATGTGTATTATATTAAAATATATTAATTTTTTTGTTATAATAATTTTATAATTGTATTGAATATTTATTTATTATAAAATATAATTTCTATATAATATATATTATAAAAATTTATAATTAATTATTAATTATATATATAATATATTGTATATTATGTATATATAATCATTTCTATTAGATATAATAAATAATAATAAATTTATATATTAGTATTTTAGAAATGAATTTTATAATTAATGTAATATATACTAATAATACAATTTAGAATATATAAAATATTAAATGGGAAGAAAAGACATTTTATATAGATTTAAAAAAAAAAAATTGTTAAAATATATTGAATCTTCTAATGGCTTGTGAGGATGCTTGGTGGGTAAGTGGCATTCTGCAAAGCAGTTCACGTGCCTTGTCTCTACTACCACATTAACATACATGCATAAGAAGGAGCTCAAGAATCTAGTAGCTCTAAAACACCAATAGTTTTGAATTTAATTTTTGTTTATTGTGAATAGATTGAAGCAACAGTCTTGGAGAGATTGTCCTTTAAACTCTGCTCATTTTTTCTCATCCTCATTGTTGATTGCATGAGAGAATTTATGCAAAATTTTGAGATAAGTCACTTACCATGATTTTAGGAAGGTTTTTTTAATGAATTTGTACACAGCCAGATCATTTCTGGTTGTGTTTTTCATTCTAAAACAATTATGTTGTCAAGTGCTAAATGAAGATGGTCTGACCTCTACTATTCATTATATGTGAAGATAGATCTAGTAACGATTGCTTTTACAACATCAACATTAGCTAGTATCCATTTGATACTGGTGGGTGCTATATTACCATCCATTATGGCTCTGGACCAGTTTTCGCTTGGCATTCTCAGCCTCACCAAATAAACTTGGCTGAGAAAAATCAAGATTCTTAATGACAGTGTCCGCTTCAGCTTCAGTGAAAGGATTCTTTGACTGTTTCACTCTATCTCAGGTTCACCATTACGGCTGATGAAAAACTTTCCAGCCACTGGATAAAATAGTACTAATGTCTCAGAGAGCGTGTTTTATGCTCCCACATTTTGCATACATGTCCACCAGTGCAGTTGCAACTGCAATATCTGATAAAATTCCTCTATTCTTTATGCTTTGATGGATGTCCATACCCTGTTCCATACCCTGTTCCAATGGTCCTGTGCCGCAAAAGTTGTGGAGTCTGGCTTTACACTTGCCAATTGCATTTTCTTGAAAGTTTCTAAAGATTTAAAAAAAAAACATTTTGTGCATATCCTGCAATCATTGCATTCCATGAGATAACCTCTTTTTTAGGCATTCTGTCAAACAGTTGACTCACCTTTTTCTATGCTTCCACATTTTGCATACATGTCTACAGAGCATTTCCAACTTATTATTGGCGTTACTGTGTTCTGTAAAATAGCTTTTCGGTGGTAATACCATGCTTATTGCAATATCATACTTGGAAAAAAATAACTCAGGCATTTTCAAGTGAGATTAAAAAAAAAAAAAAACATTATTTCATCTAGAGCATTGATGGTGCTACATTATTGCTGATTTTACCAAATTTTACCATTGAGAAGATGCGAGTAATCATGTCTACTAGGGCAGTTGCGACTATAATATCTGACAAAGTTACTTTATCCTTTATGCTTCTATGGATGTCCAATCGGTTCCAAACAATCGGTTCCAAAGATCCCATTTTGGCATGGGCAGGGAGGATGCTAGCAAAGGTTGCGGAATTTGGCTTTAAACCTAACAATTGCATTTGCTTGGAAATTTCTAAAGCCTTTTCAACAAATCCATTTTGTGCATATCCTGCGATCATTGCAGTCCACGAGACCACATCTTTTTGAGGCATCTTCTCAAAACACAGGGCAGTTACAACTACAACATCTGACAAAATTTCTCTATCCTTTATGGTTTGATGGATGTCCATACCCTGTTCCAAAGCCCCCATTTCTGCACAGGCATAGAGAATCTGAAAAAAATTCCTCCTTCCTGATGCTTTGATGGATGTCCGTACCCTGTTCCAAAGCTCCCATTTTGGGAGAGGCAGGGAGTATTTTCTGCTCAGTCTTGCATTCATTGCCTACCATTGGAGGAGAAACAAGAGCAAACCAGATGTGCTTCCTCTATTGAATGTCCCTTCCGCTCCTCAGCGTTTTACCAGAACATATTTTGTAGGAGAAATAATACGAAATGGTCAGTCATTGGCGGGCATTAAATGAATAGCAAGGAAGACTGTAGATTTGAGGGTTTCAACCCTGAAAATGTAGGCAAAGGAAGATATGAGAATCATGGCTGGGCTCTGTAGCTCAAAAAGATCTCGTAATCGAGCAACAGTGATTAGTAAGCCTTCCCACTGCTGCACAAGATAATTTTAAAAAACTATTATTCAACCAGGAAGAGAATCACGGCTGGGCTCTGTAGCTCAAGCTCTTATTCAACCAGCAAATCCATGGCTTTAAACTAAGATGGCTGAAACCTGTATAGCAACTCATTTTGGTTTATTCACCACCAGATTGCTTTTGACATTTTTGTCCGACTGCTAAAAGTGGTTAAAAGCAACCGCCTTTTCTACAGAATTTTGCCACTGGTTCTTTTAAGATTAAATTCAAGAAACATACCAAGAAGAGAATTTGATATTTGTTTTTCTTTAAGGACTTTTATTATAATCTCAGAGCGTCTTCTTTATTAAAGAAGGTGGAATATTTAATCAGTTAAATTTGTTAAAAAATGTTGTTTTGTAGTGGAATATTGTGGAAAGGGGTCAATTACTCTTGGATTTGTCATAAAAGTTGGATCACTTAGTGAACATTGACAAGGCGTGTAATGCCCTTGCTTTGTACTGCTTTATTTTGATTTGAATAAATTTGTACCTTTTTTTAGTTAATTAATTAAATTATATTATATCAATTAAATTATAATCTTTTGATAAGGTCATTATTTTTAAAGATTAATTATAAATAAGTGATTCCATTTTTCATTTTTTTAATGCAATTCATTAATCAATTAGTGTAGGGTGAGACATGGCCCCTTAATGATAGTACAATATAGTTGTTTCCAACATGATTATCTTATGACAATTAATAAATAAGTTTATGTAGTGGAGGATACAACTTCCTATACAATTAAATTCATTAATTTAAATTTTAAGCTAGTCAATATTATGTTGTATAAGTTTTATGACCCACAAGACTCTCCTAGATGCATCACCAATTTGGTCCATTTCATTGATTTTGTCATTTTTAACAAGTTTACAACTCTATGATGTGATGGTTATTTCTATTGTTGAATACCAATGGAAGAAAAATAAATGAACTTGTTTAGTGAATAGTGCTTATTGTACTTTCTATATTATAAAGGTAAAAATAGTACACTATTCACAAAAATCTTTGGGGTAGGTGGTAGAAGGCACAACCTCAAAGTTTAAAGGTTGCCAAGTCCAAACAATAAGAAGAAACAACACACAACTATTTAAGCAACAAGAGCTATAACACTAGGGAGTCAAGGGGAACAATCATCTAGGTTGATCCATACATCAATTGGCCTAGTCATTAGTGATCATCTCCCAACTAGTAATCATTCCTTCTTCATTCTCAGCCTGTGCATATTATTGAGTAGCACATGAACAAAGAAACAAGTCAAATGTAGGAACTTCTATTATTTGACCATCTAGGAGTCCCTTACTAGTGAGATTGGAAAGAGGCTAAAGGTAGACAAAAGGGTATTGTCTCTTAATGGTTTGTAATTATTTTAAAAATAAAATAGTTATTACTTCCTTATTGCCTCAATATTTGGTTTAATCTTCTTGCTAAACAACATTATTCCTACCTCTAAAACAACATGATTCCTACCTCTAATGTGTATAATGTATTGATGCAATTGTGATTTGAGAATTTTATCAAAACCCATTCATGTAGCCAAATCCATATTCATTCTAGAATTTTTTTTATAGAACCAAGGGAAAAAATGAATTTAATGATTGTTAGAAAAAAATAGTTACAAAAGAACATTGAGATGAACATTATTAATAATCAAGATTCAACAATTAACGAAAAGCTCATGAGCAAGTGCATCTTCCCCCCTTTTATCCATTAACAACCATGGAAGATGAATAGGATTTGAATTTGGCAGTTACAACTTCTACTTTGTTACAAGATACTGAAGTATAGATGAGGGTCAAAAGTCCACATGTTTCGATGACCTCCATATTCTTGCAAGTGTAGATATAGACTAAAATTCTACAAATATAAATGCAAGAATTTTTTTTGCAAGTGCAAATGCAAGAGAAAAATCAACAATCAACATCTTCCATCAGAAAATTCTTGATGATTGATTCAAATGCATCTAAAATCTCTACAAGGTAAGATGATGTCAGTTTTCCCGTAATGTAGGAAAATCTATCTAAACCAACAAAGTATAAATTGAAACAAAGCTTTGGATCACTTAGGATTTTCCACCAAGGTATGTTTTGGTTTGGAACCTAGCAAACCATAGCCATTTGAGCTCCACAAATGTTTGACGACAAGTTAAAACCTGCAAGACCATAAATTGCTTTTATTTCAACCAAATTTCATAAAAAAAATTCTATGACATCCCATTTAAATCCTCTACAAGAATATATCATCAATTTTACTAGATTATTTTAAAAAATTTCCTTTGAGAAATTAAGTAACTACACAAACAAAAGCTAAAAAATAAAACTGACAGGAAATATTTTTGAGTAATACAAGATTACCTGTGAACCTAGATGCTCCTTCATCAAACACACTGGGTAGATAGTATAAATTGGGATTCTATACTTCACCAAGTCTTCAACACTCATCCAAGAGGCTTCATCTTCAAGTTTTCCCTTCCAAAATCCTCTATATTCTACACACTCCTTCCTTCTTATCTTCTTTTCCACTCAAGAACTAATCACAGTTTCTATATCCTCAAAATTCTTTTCAAGTAGTCGGTGTACCCTTTCTTGTCCATGCTACACATTTGTATCTATATTCCCTAGTGTACTAGTCTCGCCTTCATAATATCTATACAGATCTACAACATTGAAGATAGGAGATATAACTATCCATGGTAGAAGTTATATTTCATAAGAATTGGATAAAAAAAAACTTCTCAAACCTAAAAAGGTGTATCTTCTTCCAACTCAGTTTATTATATGTGCCATGTGGGAACCTTTCTTTCTGTAAATTTTTCATTACCAAATCCCTTACCCACAAATATTATTCTCTTCTATGCATATCAATAATTTCCTTGTATTTTATGACACTCTTCTACAAATTATCTTCCACTTTACTACGTAGCTCTTGAACATACTTAGAAAAATATTCTACTACAACACTAGGCTTGTTCAAACCAGCAATATCCATTAACTCATTGAATCCCCTTGAACTATATCCATAACAATAGGAAAGAAATTCTTCTCGTACTCCTATTGACTAAACTATTGTAGGAAAAATCTACCTAAGCCAATATTAAGTCCCTGTAGGTGTAGTGGGAATATGTAAGTGATATGATGGTCCATGTGGCTGACGACTTTTTTTTACCCAAAATTGATGAAATGAAAAGAGTTTTTAAAGGATATTTCCAGTTTTCCACCAATATAAATTATGTGTTACTTTGAATTTAATAAATAATTATTATTCATTTTCTATTTGAATTCTGACTAAAGTCCTGATTGATAGGATGATTGAAAAAAATCTATAGCTTTCAAATGGTATCACATTTTTAAATTTGAAACATGTGTCACATTCTATGCTTCACATACTATAAGTTTAAAAAAAGAAAAATTGAATTTTATGAAGTTTTGACCAAGTTCACAGAGTGGATTAGACATACAAAAAGTTTTATATTTTTTAAAGGAGTTTGTAATAAAAATTCATAATTAATTATTTACATGAAAAAATAACAAAAATATGCATCACATGAGAGACATGGAGTCCTCTCTACTTATATCTAAAATGTTTATAAAAATATGATCACATTTTATTGTGGTTAGGGTGGTTCAGGCAGGACACCTACTTCTTTTTTTTTCCTAAAATTTAAAAGTACTCACGCATTTAAATTTCAAATTTTCACCAAATAGATTTTTTATTTTTTTAAGTAAACCCAGTGGTTCGTACATTCAATTTTCTATAGATTCTATTCTTACATATTTTTGAAATAATATAGATAACTTATTCTAAGAATTTTTATGTCGAATTTTTCCCTAGCTTCCACGATTTTACTAAAATTTTTTTCCCTTAAGAATGGCCTATTTTTTTCCACTTATTGATCTTAGTACATACCCTCCATTTGTAGAGTTTTTATTTGTCTCCTACCAAACATCACTTGACATATTTCCCAAACTCTTATTCACAACAACAAAAACAAAGTCGTTACCCCTTTGTCTTCAAGTTAATCCCAAGAAAAAATCTATAGTAATATGATCCCATGACCTCTTTGGTATTGGAAAATGTTGATACAGTCTTGTGTAATGTTTACTTCCTTTAGCATGTTGGAAAATTTTCTACCCTTGCACCATCTTCTTCACATCTATACTCATGCCCAACCAATAATATCTATCATTCAAAAAAAAAAATATCTTGTCCACATTGAAATGTCTACCCATGCCTCCACTATGTTTTTCCCTTATCAAATTTTTACTCATTGATCTTGAGGTATACAAAAATTATTCACTTTGAAAAGCAATCCTTCCTAGATGAAATGTTCCATTCATTGGGTTATATCCTTTTCAAATGGACTTTTTCTAAAGCAATAGAAGCATTTATGAAATCAACTCTCCTTCATACAATTCTCTCATAGAATCAAATCCCACAATATTTGTATGCATTTCATTCAACCAAAAATCTTCTACTCAATGCATCAACTACTCAATTAGAACATTTTTCTCCTATGCTTCAAAACAAATGAATAGATTTTTAAGGACTCAACCCATTTCATGTGTCTTTTTTTAATTTACCTTGGCCATTTATAAATTGTAGATCATGATGATTCATTTACAACACAAACTCTTTGAGAAACAAATAATGTCTCCTCCTCTTGAGTGCTTGCACAATGGAATAAAATCTTAATCATTAACTAATTATTTTATTTTTACTTCCTTCAAATTTTCTCTAAATTATGTTATGGGTCTACCCTCTTGAATTATCACACTTATAGTGATTTTTCCACTTGTATCACAATCAACAGAAAATTGATCCAAAATTTGGAAGTGTTAACTCTAGTTGTGTAGTTACCTTCCATTTCAATAACTAAAAACTCATCTTTGTTGCAACTATCCAAAAAAAAATTCTCTAACTTCCTTTTATTTTCTATATCCTTGGAGCATATAAATTTTACTATTTTTTATTAACGAAAAAAAGGAGAGCTTTGGGGCAGCAAGAAGAAGCTATAGGAAGAGTCAAGAAAGTTCATTTCTTGTGAAGATTTGATTCTTAAATTGTATTGAATAAATTTGTAATTGTTTCAATTTGAAAGAAAAAAGTTTTCAAATTGAACTAAATGATTTCTCTCTGATAACCTTTGTGAATTTTTTATTATGTTATTTGGCATTGGTTCTTTTTTCCATCACTTTCCATTTTTTATTGGTACTAAGTTGAGGTTAGATATGTTTCATATTTCTAATGGTGATTTTGAGGATATGTCTAAGGTTCCTTATGCTAGTTATGTTGGTAGTTTAATGTATGCAATAATTTGCACCATATTGAATATAGCCCAAGCAATGGGATTCTAAGAAGTTTTATGTCTAACTCTAGTAAAGAGCATTGGACATTTATTAAGATGGTGTTTAGTTATTTGCATGGTGCCTCAAATTATTATTTGGTTTATCATGATATTGATGATTTGTTCAAGTCATTGGACATACAAGGTTTTGTTCATGTTGATTGGGCATGTGATTTTGACAGTTGAAGGTCCACTAGTGGCTATGTATTTACTTTGTTTGGAGGAGTAGTAAGCTAGATGAGTAATAGGTAGCCTATAATTTCTTTTTCCACCACTAAAGGAGAGTATATGGATGCTACACATTACTCTAAGATGGAGGTATGGTTACAAAGGCTTGGTAATGGTATTGGTTTTGATTGTAAGATAGTGAAGATTGGATGTGACAATTAGAGTGCTATTTGTTTGGCCAAAAATACTATGTATCATGCTCGTACTAAGAATATTTATGTTCAATATCACTTTGTGCAAGAAATGGTTGAGAATGGTAAGTATTGATTGATAAGGTTGACACTTTGGATAATGTTGCAAATTCTCTTATGAAGCTAGTGATTGCAGATACATTCTCTTGGTTGAGGAAGCTCATAGGCCTTGATCATTGTACTTGATTTATTTTTTATATCTCTTGGATGTAATTGCCATGTATAATTTCAAGTGGGAAAATGCTAGGTTATATGACATAAATAACTTGTAAGCCTATGTCATTTATGTCTCCATGTGTTTCTTAGAAAGTGTTCTAGGGGACATGAGAGAAATTCATTTAGTATTGGCATATTGTAGCTATATTTTCAAGAGGAAATTTAATGTTGGTGGATGTTACACATTACTAGAGGAGAAACCATTCCTCCTAGGTATTCACATTGGGAATGTGAAATTTCTTGAGTGGGGCACTCATGTTTGGATGGAAACAGGTGTCCATTGGTGTTCCATCTGGAAGTTGAATAGTCACTAAAGCATCCTAAATTGTAGAACATGAAGAGGATATGGGTTAGCCTCCCTTGTTAGATCCTTGTACATATTAATTAATTTATTATCATGAATCTTGGTATTCCAATGAAGGGGCATGGGTTTTTGTGAGTAGTTTTGGCACCTCTTATTTTGGTTTACCATTGCGGTTTTACCTCCCACAAGTTATATATATTGGAGCCATGAGATGCTAGTTTTATATTATCTTATTTCCAACTATATCGAAGTATCCATTTTGTAGGAGATCAACAAGGAAGTGTATTATAATTTATGTCTCTTTTGAATATAAATAATATACTTGCTCTCTTTTCTCATGTGGATTTTTTTCCCGAAAGGGTTTCTCCATATAAATCTAGTGTCATATATGTTTGCTGATTTTTCTATTATGTTGAATGTGTAAACATATGCATATAATATGATTTGGTAATATTTTTTAGATTTAAATTCACATACATAGGTTAATATTATAGCTTAGTTTCACCATGTTTTCAAAAATTTTGAATATATTCCTCTTCTATGTTGGTTCTTCCTTTTCCTTCTGAGGTTTCAATCAACCTCTACTCAACATCAATAATTCTTCATCTTCAAGATCTTCTCCAAACTTTGGTGAAGAAAAGCTTTGTATCTTTTTCTTGGACCACATGAATTCTAGCCTCTTGCTGTTTTAATTTGATGCATCTGTGGGCTGGAATTCCCTATATCAAATTTACCACATTAGTAACAAAATTACCACTAAAACCTTTGCCTCTTGGGTAGTAATGCGAGGGATCATCATGGAAAAGCAGGGCCCTTAGAAATTGGCAAAATCAAAAAATCAGTTTAGGCAACAGTGTAAAATTTGAATAAGTTATCTATATTATTTCAAAATATGTAAGGAATAGAATCTGTAGAAGGGTAGATGTAGTTTCCTACAAGCTACTAGGTTTGTTTAAAAATAATTATTTGGTGAAAATTTGGGAGATTTGAATCGCGATGGTACTTAAATTTCAAGGGAAAATAAGAAGTGGAGTTAATGCATTAGGCCACCCTATACAATAAAATGTGATAATATGTTTTATAAGATTTTAGATATGAGTAGAGGACTCATGTTCTGATGTGATGCATATTTTTTGTAATTTTTCAAGTAAAATAATTAATTATGAATTTTTTTATTACAACCTTTAAAAAGATAAAAAACTTGTATGTTTGACCACCTTAGCTTGGTCAAAGAGCCATGAAAACTCATTTTTTTTCTTTTTTTAATCTATAATATGTGAAGCATAGAGATGTAACACATGTTTTGGATTCAAAAAATATGATACGTTTAGAAAGCTATAGATGTTTTCAATCAGTCCTATCAATCAGGATTTTAGTTGTAATTTGAATAGAAGGTAAAATTAATAATTACTTATTAAATTAAAGTAAATCATGAATTTATATTAGTGGAGAGTTGAGAATCCTTTAAAACCCTTTTAGTTTCATCAATTTTGGCTTAAAAGGAAATAACTTTTTTTAGCCACATACCCATCATGTTGCCACTTTTTGGCCCATCTTGATCTGCCACTTACCCTCTTCCTCTTCCAAAGCTTCCCCTTCCCTAAAAATTATCACTTCTACCTCTAGTATAACCATCTCTTCCTCTAGTTTCCTAGTATAAGAACTTGTTTGGGAGGTGCTACCTTCTTCTTACTTACCCTGGTAGCCTCTTCCAACACTAGATTGTCCTCTTCCATGTGAAAACTTCCTCTACTTCTTGAATTATTTTTTGTTTCATAGCTAGTTTCTTGTCTACCTTTAGGGCATATAGGTAGGGTTCCTTTATAGTCTACACTCTAACCATGCTTAGCTAATATTGAATTGATAATCTTGGACCATTTATATACCTTAATAGCTTTTCAATATCATCATCCACGTGTCCTTGCTATTTTGTTTACCTATTGACACTAGATTTGTTTTTTTTATGTTCTAGAACTTTCTAAACAAAATTTTAGTCTACTGGTTAGAATTTTGCATTCAATTTTGTCATAAAATTTTTCCATGACTTAATATTTTATTTTTCTAGTCTATTTCTTTCTATTTGCATATATGTCCATAATAAATATGCATGACCTTTTAACTTTGTATGATAAAACTTAACCTTCTTTTCATCCTTTGTTGCCTCAAATTGAAAATACTTTTCTACTTTATTATGCAATCTATAAGCTCTTTAGTTTTTTGCTTCAACTAAAACTAGGAGGATCTATCCTTGGTCTACTACTCATTCTCAACATTTCCCTAAATAATATTTCCTCTCTTTATTCTACTTCTTCTTCACTTTCATTTTATTCTTCTTCTACCACTATTTCTTCTTCATCTTTGCTAACATATTCAACATGTGCTCCTCTCATTTGTGTTTCCTTTATAGCCTAGCCTCTAATCTTAGCATAATTCCTCTCAAAATTTAAATGATGGCTATATCACTAGCTTATGATGCTACTTCTCTTTGGTATCATTCTCTATTTGTCATGTCTCCTTAAATCATCTAGAGTTGGAAGCCTATTCTTTTCCCTACTTACCCACAAAAAATTACTCTAAGGTTTCTTCCTTGACATGGAAACAACAATTTATCCTTTCACAACCTACTTTGATACTACTTGATACAATTTTGATCAAGGAATTTTATCAAGTTACCCAATCATGTAGTCAAATTCTTATTCATTCCAAAAAAATATTTATAGAACCAAGAAAACATTCAACTTAATGAATAGCAAAAAAAAATAGTTATAGGAGTACATTTAGATGATTATTATTCATAATTGACCTTCAATTTTTTTCTAAAATGTCCCAAGAAAGTGCATCTTCCCCTTTTATTCATAGGAAGCCCAGTCCAGTGGATCAAAATACCTAAAAATTTCCATGATCTCGAGAATCTCATGAAACTAATCATTAGCAAAGCTCATGACAGGTCTGGCCTTAACTTGAATGGGCCCAAAATGTGTCTATATCAGTTATGTGCAGTCAAAGGTTTAGTCAAATAGGCAAATCAATTGGTCAAAGGTGAAAATTTAGTCTTCTCAAATTCAAAGTAAAAGAAACATCATCATGTGAAGAGCTGCGTCAATACTATTAAAATTGCCTTTGAATTGCATCAAAATGGAGTCCATATGAACAAGATAGAGGCAGTCAAAGTTTTGGTCAAACTTAGTCAAAATGATGACGTCAGAATGTGACGTGGCAAGTGGTGATGTGGCAGGAGTAGTGAGTTGGCACTGACATGGTGGAAAAAAAAAATGGATTAAATCATATTGTTAAAGAAAAAATATATGGCTTAAAAATTAAAAGAAAAGGGGAGGATTTGGTGGGATTTTATCCCTTAAAATCCTCTTGCCTTGCCCATAAAACAAGGAGAGAAAAATAATCCGTAAACTCATATTTCAACAATTAACCCCTTTAAGCCCAAATTATAAGGGGCTTAAATAAGAACTAAAATAATTCATAAATATTATTAAAGGAATAAATTCTGAAAAGATTAAAGGCTTGAATTATAAGCCATTCTTTTAAAAGGTATTTTATTATCCAAAATTATAACGACTCATAATTAAAGGGGTTTGTTATTTTATTGTATGGCTTAGAATTATAAAAGCCAAAGGGGGATTTATTTTTGAAGATTTGTAAACGGGATATTAGTGATTTTTATTGTAAAAGGGGGAATTATGAGGATTATGGAGATTTGTAAAAATCATATGATGTAGAAATGAGAGATATGCAATATTGGAAAAATAATATGGTTAAAGCCGTATTAGCAAATAAATTTGTATAAAAAGGGGTCTTATTTTCTTGTAAAGGTAGTAGAATTTTCTTGGATAAAATTGTAATAGGGAGAATTAGTGAAGTTCATTTTGGAGAAATAATTCTTTGGAGGAGAATATTGTAAGCACAAAGGCCTTTTGAGTGTCTTCAAGTGTTGAGAGGAGATTGTAAGAAATTTTATGCAGGTTTTGGAGCTTGGATATTGTAACAAGGAAATTCAATTGCTTGGCAACATTAATAAAGCGGACCCAGAGACATAGTCCTGATTGGACGAACTTCGTTATCAACCTGAGTGTTCTGATCTTCTATCTTATTCTTCTATCTTCTAACTATCATTCTCTCCATTTCTTTTCATTTTTCAATTCAAAATTTGATTTCTAATTTCAACATTATAGTAGTTAGATAATATTTTCAAGTTCTGTAAAGTTTAATGAGCTAGTTTTACATTTTCAATGGTTAAGAAGCATAATCATGCAATACTGCCTGGATCAGGAAAAACTATAATTTGAATCAATTTACAAGTTAATTTTGTAAACTCTAATTACAGATCAAATTGGTCTCAGAGCCTGTTTTGCAGGACATTGCATAAGTGAATGCTAACTAGGTTGAAATTGAAGCAAGGAGGAGGTGCGCTTACCGAGTTCAATCCTGAGATAAGAAAATGAAGGACTTTTGCATGAGTAGAGATGGCAGCTGAACAAAGCCCTACAAAGCTTTATGAGAAAGCTTTCCAGAAATTATTTCTTGAAATGAAGGCTATCGTGGAAGTTCTTTTCCAAGAGAGGCAAGAGCAATAGAGGAAAAAGGAAAGCAAGGCTAGAAAGAAGGAGGAAGTTGAATCCTCGTTGAAACAAGACAAAGGTAAATGAGTAGGAGGTGGTGGTGACCCTCCCGAACCTCCATCCCCATCTTCCTCATCTTCTTCATCTTCATCTTCATCTTCTTCTTTGTCTAACTCTTCCAAAAAGAAACAACCGGTGAAATCTGAAGTTAATTCACCTTTGTTGAAACTTGATGTTAAATTTGATTTTCCAATGTATAATGGAGAAATAGATGCAGAAAAAATTGATAATTGGATAAAAAAAATTGAAGTTTATTATAGAATTCAAAAGTTTACTACGGATTCTCAAAAAATCCAATTAGCCACTCTTTGCCTGGGAAGCACAACCTTAATCTAGTGGGAGAGTAGAACACAAGAGGATATAAGTCATTATGGAAAAATTATTTCTTGGTTTGAGTTTATAGCTACACTTAAGAAACAATTTTATCCATTAGGGCATATGCAAAAATTTGTAATGAACTAGAAATCATTAAAACAAGAGAAAGAAAAAAGTGTATAAGAATATACACAAGAGTTTAGGAAGAGGGCTTTAATTTTGGGTATTCCATTGTACACACAAGAAACTTTGTTAAAGTATATAGGTGGATTACATGAAAGTTTGAGACATACAATACTTATGTTTAATCCAACTAACATTGATGAAGTTAGTGCGCAAGCTATCCATTTGGAAATAAGCTCAAGGAATAGCCATGACAATATATTGATGGACTCAAGTAAGCACAAAGGAAGCAAGAAAGGGAAAGATAAATCACAACGAACAACTACTATAAAGAAAGAGGATGAGAAGCCTTATTGCTCACATTGCAAGATGTTGGAAACTGCATCCTAATCAGAAGCCAAAGTGGTTCAAGGATCGAAAGGGTAAGCAAAAGACTACAACTATCGTGTAGGATCTTGGATTTGGTTCTGATGATGAAACCAAGATCTCAGTTATGGGTATCAAAGGTAATATTCCTTTTTCCAGTACTAGTTCCTATGCTTCTTCATCAAAGTGTAATGAAGTACCTATTGAAAGTAAGAGGAATGAATTGTTTCATATAAGGGCTATTGCAAAACAAAGCAAGATTGATACACTCATAGATAGTGGATCACAAGTGAATCTAATCTCTGGACAAGTTGTTAAGCAATTGGGATTAAGGACAACACCTCATACTAAGCCATATCCATTGGGTTGGGTGAATGATAATGCTCGGTTACATGTGTCAAAACAATGTAGACTCCGATTTGCAATCACATCCAAGTTTGTGGATGAGGTAGAGTTAGATGTAATTCCACTTGACATTTGTGGGATGGTTCTAAGTAGTCCTTACTTGTATGACAGAAAGTCCATTTTCTACAAGGAACATAATTAGTATCATTTGTTTAAGGATGGAATTGAATATATTGTAAAAGCTCATCACATGAAGAATGATAGATCTATTGTAAACACAGGGCATATGAAGATGATTGTAAATGCAAGCAATAATTTAACTCTCATGTTTGTAACAGCTAGTGATACTAAGCATGAAGATGCTAATCATGATAAGGTGTCATAGATATCCCACTATGTGAGAATCGGTTACAGCGAGATAGGCCTTGACTAGAATTGAGTAAAAAAGAGGGTTTGAATGTTTCATTTTTTCTAATAATGTTCATGTTGAGGGAGATCTGAAATGTTGATACTATTTCCTTCACATAAATGTATTTAGTATTGTTGCTTCTTATTAAGTTATTTCTATGTGGATGATGAATGTGATAGTGAATATTGATGAACATGCAGTTGATTGTATCAGCAAAGTTATCTCATATTTCTTTGTGTTTGTGATGGGTCACATGTTCAAAATTTTAGCAATAAGGATAGATGATAGTGGGTAAGCGGGGCGACATTTCCCTAGTTCAAATTGTACATAAAAAAATACCTTTTGGTGGTCCAAAAGCTTCTCAATGGGGATGAATGATTCAGGTGGATCCAGAATACCTAAAAATTTCATAGTCTTAGAATTCATCCAAATCAGTATCATTGGATAGAGCTTACTGACATGATCCTAACACACCTTTAACGGGCCCAAAAGGAGTCTGAATGCAGAAGTTATGTGTAGTCAAAGGTTTGGTCAAATAGGTGAATCAGGTGGTCAAAAGGGGTGAAAATTTGATCTCCTCAAATCCAAGTAAAACATCATCATGTCGAAGGGCTCGTCAATATGATTATGATGCCTTTTGAATCACGTCAAACAGAGTCCGTATGAGCAAGATAGAGCCAGTCAAAGTTTTGGTCAAACTTAGTCAAAATGATGACGTAGCATGTGACGTGGCAGGTGGTGATGTGGCAGGAGTAGTGAGTTGGCACTAACATGGTGGAAAAAAAAAATGGATTAAATCATATTGTTAAAGAAAAAATATATATATAGGCCGATATTGGTATTGGTGTGATGGTTTATAGGTGGCATTGTTGTTCTTGCCACCAAGGTTCAAACTCCCCTGGGGTGGTATTGTTGAATGTTGTATCGGTTCATAGCTCCCCGTGAAAGCATTTACCCTTGAATAAAAAAAAAAGAAAGAAAAAATATATGGCTTAAAAATTAAAAGAAAAGGGGAGGATTTGGTGGGATTTTATCCCTTAAAATCCTCTTGCCTTGCCCATAAAACAAGGAGAGAAAAAATCCGTAAACTCATATTTCAACAATTAACCCCTTTAAGCCCAAATTATAAGGGGCTTAAATAAGAACTAAAATAATTCATAAAGATTATTAAAGGAATAAATCCTGAAAGGATTAAAGGCTTGAATTATAAGTCATTCTTTTAAAAGGGATTTTATCATCCAAAATTATAACGGCTCATAATTAAAGGGGTTCATTTTTTTATTGTATGGCTTAGAATTATAAAAGCCAAAGGGGGATTTATTTTTGAAGATTTGTAAACGGGATATTAGTGATTTTTATTGTAAAAGGGGGAATTATGAGGATTATGGAGATTTGTAAAAATCATATGATGTAAAAATGAGAGATATGCAATATTTGCAAAATAATATGGTTAAAGCCATATTAGCAAATAAATTTGTATAAAAAGGGGTCTTATTTTCTTGTAAAGGTAGTAGAATTTTCTTGGAGAAAATTGTAATAGGGAGAATTAGTGAAGTTCATTTTGGAGAAATAATTCTTTGGAGGAGAATATTGTAAGCACGAAGGCCTTTTGAGTGTCTTCAAGTGTTGAGAGGAGATTGTGAGAAATTTTATGTAGGTTTTGGAGCTTGGATATTGTAACAAGGCAATTTGATTGCTTGGAAACATTAATAAAGTGGTCCTACTTGAGAAGCAGACTTAGAGACGTAGTCCTGATTGGACGAACTCCATTATCAACCTGCGTGTTATGATCTTTTATCTTATTCTTCTATCTTCTATCTATCATTCTCTCCATTTCTTTTCATTTTTCAATTTAGAATTTGATTTCTAATTACAACATTATAGTAGTTAGATAATCTTTTCAAGTTTTGTAAAGTTTAATGAACTAGTTTTACATTTTCAATGGTTAAGAAGCATAATCATGCAATACTGCCTCGATCAGGAAAAACTGTAATTCAAATCAATTTACAAGTTAATTTTGTAAACTCTAATTATAGATCAGAAACCATGGAAGATGAATCAAATTTCAACTAGTTAGCTACAACCTCCTATTGTTTTACATGAAACTAAACTATAAATTCAAGTCAAATTTTCTCAAGTTTTGATGACCTCCATATTCCCACAAGTGCAGATACAAAATTAAAATTCCACAAATGCAGTCCAAAACTATGCAAGTGCATATGCAAGAGAAATATCTACAATCGATAACTTCCATCATGAATTTTTTCTTCAATTTAGTTACATCTGAAATCTCCACAAAGTTAGATGATGTTGCTTTTCCTATAATGTGAGGAAATCCATCTAAACCAACCAAGTATCAAATGAAAAAAAAGTTCTTGTTCACTTAGGATTTGTTGCCAAGGATGAGTTGTAGTTTGAAACCTTGCAATCCATAACCATTTGAAACTCCATAATCATCCAATTCACATGTAAAACTTTGTAAATGTCTAGTAGTGGGTTGAAAACCCATAAGACCATAACTTTATTATTGTTTAACTAAATTTCATGTAATTTTTTATATGAAAACCCATTTAGCTCCTCTATAAGAATGCATCATCAATTTTTCCAAATTATTTTTGAATTTCTCCCTTGAGAAATAAACCGACTGCACAAACAAAAGTAAGAAAATAAAAATAAAAGGAAAGATTTTTGGATGATGCACTTGATTTCTTAGAACCTGGATGCTCTTGCATCCTATTACTTACTATGATAATTGTATGTACATAATTTTTTTTTTTATCAAATATGTATTAATTACATGTTTTAAATACATATCAAATAATATCATAAGAGTATTGTGTTTTTCCCTAAGGATATATTGGACTTGACCATCTGATTTACTTCTTATACCTACTAAATTATTATTTACACATTCTAATCAATCTCCATTTAAGTTTCTTCTCAATTCTAAATAATATTATTTTCTTAAATCTTTCATTTTCACATGCACAATTAGCGGTTGATGTATGATTAATAAAATAATATTGTTGCAACATGTATTGTATTCTTACAAAAATGTATATTTTGTGAGAGTTCATTCATCATGGCAGCACACGTGAATATAATTTTTACTTAAGCAATAAAAAGAACGTAGTGAGGATACCAAGAAAAATAAGAGGAATAGAAGCAAGCCTCATAGTGTAGACATGGCAAAAATCGCCAAAAATTTTAAACATTAAAAAAACATGTAATTATAAAATAATGTATAAAACTTAACTTATAAAGGTTATAAATTGTTTCTTCTTTCATTTATAGATAAAAATTTGAATTCGATTCATATTATAGTTTCATGAAAGATATATGTAACTCTATGAAATAAGAAAATAATATCAAAGAATTATTTGATTATAACTATAATTATGTGAAAATGTGTGGGATTTAAAGTGGCTTAATGAGTTACTTAATCATAGATATGTTCATATTATCTAAGATTAATATAATAAGTTATTTAAGACAAAAAAATTATTATTTTATTTAATTTCATGTAATAAATTATTTAAAGGAAAATGTCTCATTCAATTTGATGTATCCATTAAAAAAGTTTTCTTTTTACAAAGGTGGTAATCCACATATACTATATCTATGAATAAGTTTAAAGAAACAAAAAATAGTGATTCAAAAATATATTAAAACTAAGCTTAACGAATGAGTAGAAGTAGAAAAAATTCCCATATAGGAGATAAAACATTACAAACATTAAAGAAAAACATTGAGATGGAAGAGATAAAAAGAAACCAATATCAAGAGAATATCAATAGGAGCTAAAGGATATGCAATTCCTATAGACTAGCTCAACTCTTTAGAAGATGGGGCTAGTTGAGTGGAGTGAGAGAAATTCTCCAATAGAAAGTGAATTATCTAGAAATTTTTCTTAATGTACACTAATAACTAAGGGCCTAGCACCAATCTGTGTGAATTTACCACATCTTCCAGAATATCTACATTGTCTATATGTAATTCCTCACCTATTGTATTGTAAAAGCAAACCATTGCAAGGTCATCATCTATCTCCTTATATAATAACATGCCTCCAATAGTTGTAGAACCATATGAGATGTCATACCTTGAGGCTATGGCTTGGAAGGACTCCTCATAGATCAAATATGGCTAAACATATTTGAACATGAGGTGTTTGAGTAATGGTAACTCCTATAGGAGGTCCACAATGTTGGAAAGGAACATAGATCTTAGAGGTGACCTTTGATTATTGGAACATTCATTCTAGTATTTAAAAAGAAAAATAGGCCCATCATGTCACAAATGACTTCTCCCACTAGGTTACAATCTATAGTGATGAAGGGGACTCCCCTTACAAATCTAAAATCAAACACACACAAAGAGACTTGCAAGATGGCTACAATATGCCATTAATTTTTAGATTTAAAGAAAGAAAATCAACAAAATTCTTATTTTCTTAAATCATAAAATTATTACATCAAACTAAAGCCCATGGGCTTCCTTACAATTTGGGCTTCATCCATACAAAAAATATGCAACATAATTTCTTCAACATTCTAGAATCTTTCTGATGGTATCTAGGTATGCAAACCACAACTTCTCCAAAATCCCCCCTCTCCAAATGAGCAAGCATCATTATATAAAAATTGTGTGAGAAGAAACCACCATTGGTTTCAAAAAACAACCTCCATAAACCACCAAGAATTCCAATGCCCAACTTGAGGAGAGATAAGAAAAAAAAACATAAAATATTTCATTACGTTTGAACACCACCTTCACATGGGTGCCTAACTTTTGGCCAATCATCTTGGTCAATCAAGATACCTTTTTCGACTCTTGGTGGCCTCGATGGCTCCAAATATGGTCATGCAACAACATGCAAATATTGTGGCACAAGCATGCAATCAAATGAAAGACATGCAATTGAACATGCAAGCACATGCACCTCAAATATTCCCCACCAAGAATTTGGATGCCCAAGAGGGGTATTTTCCCAAATTTTCCTTAGAAAATATTCATAAATGCATAATTCTCACCAAAATTACAATTACAATGTCATTCCAAGGGAAATTACGAAGTCAAGCAAATCGAAATATTTATTCACCTAGCCTCTAAGCACTTATTAAAAGCAAACCAAAATAAAGTAGCATTCTTTTTGGTGATGCAAGATTGCTAGTACCCCTCGATGCTCCTGCATCAAATACCCAAGCTAAGAATTGTTTTTTGAATATAGATTCACAAAATGGAACTTTGATTGGTAGTACCACCCTTTCAGATTGTAAGCAATCCTCAACAAACTCCATTACTAAAATTGGTACCTATAATTTTTTCTTATTTCTCCTCTTCCAACACTTAAATCAGAACAAGCTTCCTTCTATGACAACTTTTATCTACACTTAACCTCCTAAAAGTTGAATCATTTCCACCATAAACTTACCACCTCCTCCTAGTGTAATTCACATCCTCCTCTAATCTTGTGGGATTCAACCCACTATAGTCCATCGACCTCCACCACTTTGCACCTACACTTAACTCCACAACGCCATACAAATCCTTCTCTGCATACAACTCATATCTAGCAAAATTTTCCTAAACTAACCCATCCATAACTTGAAAAGCATCATAATTCTCAAATTTAATAAAATATGGTTTACTATTCTCTTTTGTTGCAACCTTGTCATACTTGCATCCTTCTTTAGAATAATATTTAGAAAATATGAAATTTACCTTGGTTCCATTCACTATTGAAACTTCAACCTTGTCTTTGACATGATATGCCACTATTTTTATGCCTCTAGAAAGATATATTTATGCTGCAAACTGATCTTCCACATCCAAAACAACATTATAACAATAATCCTGAGATTCATCATCCATATTCTCTAGCAAATAATAAGGCTCTCTAACCAAGGAACCTTCATCTTTAATACTTTCAAACAAAGAATCATTAGAAAAAGTTTCTCTTTTACATTCACCTCTTGTTCCTCAATTTAAACCTTCTCAAATTGATTCATTTCTGCAACAAATTTATCCATTTCTACATTCTTAGCCTCATCAAAACATACATTAAAATCTGATTTTACCTCATTACCTTCTACTACAAATTTCACTACTGCAATTCTTTCTTCACTATAACTCATCATATCATTCAAACATAAATCAGATTTGGTTCTAACCTCATCAAAATCTGGTATTCCTCTCTTCCTTACTTCTGCAACAAAACTTTCATCTTCCTCATATTCACCCATTCCATTCATATTATATTCATAAGCAAATCATAATCACCAATTAACTCACAAAATATAAGTTTTACCTCCTCTTTTACTATTTCATCTTCGATGTCCTCTTCTTCAATGTTCTCCATTACAATTAACTCTTTTGTTTCTGCTGCAACCTCTATGATTTAATCCTTCATTTCATCCAATAGACATTCCTCAGCTTCAGGTTCATCAACATCTTTACATTCACCCTCTTCTTCCTCTGTGCCACTTGTTTGACACCCTATTGCATCTTCTATCCTTCCTGCAATCAAAATATCTTTAGAAGGATAATGAAAATTACCTTCAACTCTTCTCTTTTCTTGTTTTCTCGTTTCAATATTTTTTCTTATTTCATCCACTTGTTCCTGCAATTCTATCATCCCAACTCTTATTTCTTCTTGCTCTCTCTCTCTCTCTAATTCCCTCTCTGATTTTCTCAAGTCCAGGAATCCTCAAAATCCATGAAATGACAAAAGTTATTTTCTTATTTCTCTTTTCCATTTTAAAGGCCTTAGAACGCCTCAACACAAATTTTCAAATCCTCAAATTTTACTTATGTAAATTGCCTCATTTGGTGATTTGTTTACAAAACCCTCTTTCAATATTCATTAATATTATTGCAAAATGCCTCCTTTGATGATATGTTTACAACCTTCACCTCAATTCCTTAAAATCTTTACAAATTTCTTCTTATAGGTTGTGCATCCATCTACAAACAAAATCCATACACTCTCCATCCTCAGGTCTTGGTGCAAACTGCATCACATCGGTGCTTGTACCTGCACACTCAGAAACTCCCACTCTAATACCACTAATGAAGGGGACTCATCTTACAAATTTAAAATCAAACACACAAAGATACTTGCAATATGGCTACATTATGCCATTAAATTTCAAGTTTAAAGACAAAAAATTCATAAAATTATTACGTCAAACTGAAGCTCATGGGCTTCCTTACAATTTGGACTTCATACATACAAAAAGTTGCAACATAATTTCTTCAACATTCTGGCATCTTTCTAACAACATTTGGGTATGCAACCACAACTTCTCCAAAATCCCCCCTCTCCAAATGAGCAAGCATCATTATATAGAAATTGTGTGAGAAGAAACCACCATTGGTTTCCCAGAACAACCTCCATAAACCACCAAGAATTCCAATGCCCAACTTGCTTGGTGAGATAATAAAATAAAATATATTTAATAATTCATTGCCTTCACCACCTTCACATGGGTACCTAACTTTTGGACAATCATCTTGGTTAATCAAGACTCCTTTTGTGACTCTCAGTGGTCCCAAAAAATCCAAATACAGTCATGCAACAACATGCAAAGATTGTGGCACAAACATGCAATCACATGCAAGGCATGCAATTGAACATGCAAACACAAATTGTCTCCACCAAAAAATTGGATGACCAAGAGGGGCATTTTCTCAAATTTTTCCTTAGAAAGTATTCATAATTGCATAATTCCCACCAAAATTATAATTACAATATCACCTGAAGGGAAATTACAAAGTTGCAAATCAAAATATTTATTCACCTAGCCTCTAAGCCCTTATTGAAAATAAACCAAAATAAAATAGCTTTATTTTTGGTGATGTAAGATTGCTAGTACCCCTAGATGCTCCTACATCATATAGAAAAGGCATAAGAAAGCTTGCTATAGTCATATTTTCCTTACACCTTTGGTTTTCACTTGTGCATGGGTAGGAAGAAGTGCCAGTTTTTCTAGCTATTTTCATGGTTTGAACTCCAAAGAAGGAAATGAATGATGGAAATCACAATATCTAGGTAATATGAATGCACATGAAAAGGATGGAAAATGTGAGAAATGAGACCTACATGTGTGTAAAGGAGAGGTGATGGTGGGGAGTTAAGAGAAAGTGGGGAATGATGTGAGGTGGAATGATTAGGTAGATGAAAGGGGTGTTTGCTAGATTGGATATATATATGTGCAAATTAAAGGTGTGACAAAAAGTTAATAATACTACTATATTTATTTTAAATATTTGTGAGTATGATGTAGTAGCATGTTGTTTTCGATATTTGAGGTGTTATGAGGTTCTTATTCTTAAATTTTGGAAACTAAAGTTAAAACAACTATTTATCACTTTTTGGTAGGGATGATGTGTAAAATTGTTATTGATTAAGTTTCATGGTTAAAGTTTTTGATCTTGAAGAAGAGTGTTATGAGGGAGGTTCATCTTTGTGATCTTTCTAGCTTTCATCATTTGAAAGAGAGATTATACAGTAATTATGGATAGTGATTTAATCTAGCGTATCTCTAAAAAAGGTTAATAATTCAATTTTTTTATTATTATATTAGAATTATCTTAAATATATCTAAGTTTGGTGTACTAGTAAATTGAAGGAAATTTATTGTTGATTCTTCTTAAACATTTATTATTAAAAAATAAAGCATGCACTAATAAATATGACTATGGATAATGGTTAACCATCTTAATTAAAAATATATAATTATTTTTATTAATAATTATAATAAAATCTAGTTTTAAATTTAGTTATGTCAAGAGGTATTATACAATTATATTAGGGAGATTGTTTGAAGAATTTGTGTACATAAAAACTCTTCCTTAAATGGTTTTTCTCAAAGTAAATTGTGATTATCGAGTATAAAAAATATTTATTTTCTTTTTCACTGTAATAACAAACAACTATGTATTTTTATGACTACATGTCGTAAATAATTTTTGTTTCCATAAAACATTTGTTACAAACTATCAAAATTTGGTATTCCCATTTGATCAAACACTAAGAGATATATATACTAGATTTAAATCAATTAACACTAAACCATTTATTGATCCAAAATATTTATTTATTTTGGACAGGGGTGCTAGCTTAATTGGCTAAAGCATCCTCTTGGAGGAAAGAGGTTGTAAAGTTTAGTCTCCCTTTGTTCTTGTGGTATTGAGGGCATGTCACTCCAAATCACTAGTCAAATAAAAAAAATTACCAGATACACTACAGTTTATAAGAGGGGCTACCCAATCCTCTAGTCTATATATATATATATATATATCATTTTAAATGAATGTTACTTAAATAATCATTTACTAATATGACATTTATTGTTTTTAAAAAGTATAGCATTTAGTTTCTCACCACAATAACTATTTTAAGAAGTAAGGTAAAATTTGATGTCAAATCCTCATCAAATAAACCCATTCCAAACATATATGAGATAAGATGCATTGGCATCAAATGACAATACGATAAATTAGGATAGAAAATTCAGCAAAATATCTATAAACTATTTCCATGGCTTCCAACTAAGATAACACGCTTTTATTGAACTGAACTTAATCCAATGGAAAATTCCAAGTAGGTGGTTGTGGAATGATTACTTGGTCAAAACTTGTATTTATCCCATTGATGTATCTTGCTATGTGAAGCTTCTAATCAGTATATATAAATAAACACCATGAGATCTACTTCAAAACTTTTCTTTTTTCACTAAAAAGAGGGGTAAAAAGTTATTCAAACAGAAAAGAGGTACAAAAGAGTAGAGTGCCCAACACAAAGAGCACTACAGAACTTTATCAGTATCCACTAGTTGATCTAACATATGAGACATGTCAGGAGGTAATTTCCCTTTATCGACAATATGTCAATCTTGAATATGATCCAAAGCCCATTTTTCCAAACAATCAACAACACCATTCCACTCCCTAGGAATGTGAGTAAAAGTACATACTCCAAGGAGCTGCACAAATGTAGAATCTACCAAATTACCAAATCTAAGTTCCAACTAACACCCTCAAGCTGATGTCGAGTTAATAGAGATACCACCACCTGAGAGTCAGACTCACAAATAATCCTCTGCCAACCAAGAGTACAACAATGCTCGACATCATATAATATAGCAAGAGCCTCCATTAAATTATTTGTATGAAAGCCCTTATAAATAGAAAAAATAAACTGAATATCACCAGAGCTATCACGACTTACACCTCCAATGCCACATGTCTAGGATTCTCCCGAGAAGAACCAGCAGTGTTAATATTGAAAACACCATGAG
>VDFB02278010.1:0-60222 GCA_007258455.2 Sequoia sempervirens | reverse complement strand
TATACCATGGGCTATACAGTATAGCATGATCAATCGCCACATACCAACAAGGAGCAGCCTTGTGACCGATCCGAGAGGAGAGAGGAGGAGAGGAGGATGTGGCCATGATAGATGTGGCCAGAGGTGGCGAGGAGGAGCAGCCGGTAGAGGTAGTTATCCCAGACATCCCTGACATCCCAGCAGAGGCAGAGGTAGGTGCCGAGGAGGCCGATGCAGAGGAGGCCGTTGGAGAGGAGGCAGTTGGTGAGGAGGCAGTAGGAGAGGAGGCAGTAGGAGAGGAGGTAGAGATCGATGCCCTTGGATTGCTAGGTGCCTACCAGGAGGATGATGAGGAGGAGGATGATCATGAGAGAGAGATCAGGGATCAAATCCTAGAGGAGATGGACGAGGAGGAGGATGGGTGAGACAGGGTCCGTCAGGATGAGACAGAGGCAGAGGTGCCCGACACTGATATATTACGAGCCCAGGTTGCCTCCTTGGAGGAGCAGATGAGGGTGTTGATGGCTGAGAGAGATGCCTACAGGGTGGAGAGAGACAGAGCCTTGATGGAGAGGGATTAGGCAGTAGCACGATTCTGACTATCTGGCTACGTTTGATTGTTTTGACCTTGTCGACTACGCAGGAAGGACTCATCCTGTATAAGACATAGGTTGATTGTTTTGATAACATTTGTTTCCAAGGACACATCCTGTAGCAGACTGTTGGTTGATTTGATTTGATTGTTTTGTTTGGAAAGTTGTTTGATTTGACTCAGAGACATTGTTGACTTGTTCACCAGATTGATGCATGACTTGATATGACGCGTTGACAATTGACTGTGCGTGGCGATAAACCCTAAAGGATTGACCTAGTGCGGCCTCGGGGGCTCATCGATTGATGGCCTTGCCTACGTTATACACGTAGAGACCTCGTAGTTCAACTTGACTGTGACTGACAAGACTGACTACAAATAGAAGACGTGTGTGAAAGTGAATGCGACGAACCCTAATGGACTGACCTAGTGCGGCCTCGGGGGCTCATCGATTGATGGCCTTGCCTACGTTATACACGCAGAGACCTCGTAGTTCGACACAACCAATGACCTTGTCATATATACATGATGGATTGACTCATGACTTTATACAGACAAACCTAAACGAACTGACCTAATGCCTCGGGGGCACATCGGCAGATGGCCTTGCCTACGTCCAGTCACAGAGGCAACGTAGTTCGACAAATGACAAAGACTGACAAATGCGACTGACTTTGACTCTATTTTTGGATTTTTGAAATGTTTTGATGTTTTCTCAGGTCATTTTGTGATGTTCGTGGATTTTCCATGATGTTTCGTCTTCCACATAGCCAATGTAAGAACCAAAATGACGCACGTCAAGTGTTTGCCCCCAGTCGAGTATAAGACCAATTGGTTATGAATAGGGTAAAATAGGGGATATGAAATGCTCTCGATGTCAATCGTTCCAAGCTATGGAAAAGACTACCACTTATTAGGAATGATAGATACAAGTGATGTACACAAAAGGTAAGGGATATGTACAGGATAGTGGACTATGTACACGGATGTGGGCTATATACACGGATAGGGACTATGTACAGATAAGTGGTGTATGTACAAGATAGATTAGAATAATAGTAGACAAAGGAGCAGAGTTGAGTACACATGACGCCTGTTTGCCAGGTTTTCACCTTGGTACCTATCCAAAGCGCCACCGAAGTGGTTTTCACTATTGGACGAATGATTTGTCTTTACTATTTTCCAAATTATCTAATTTTTTTTTTTGGTGTTACCAAGACGCCTGTTTGCCAGGTTTTCACCTTGATAATGATTTTTTTGTGATTTTTTGATTTTTTTGTATTTTTTTGCTAAATAAGACAAAGGCTCCCAGAAACTATGCGTAGAACTTCTTTAGATGCATACTATTGATTGGTGAGGACAATGGTTCGCCTTCAGGAGTAGAGAGTTGGTACGCTCCTGATCCAAAAGCTTTTATGACAATATAAGGTCCTAACCAGTTAGGTTCAAACTTTCCTAGTTTTTCTCTTTCTGCTTGATTCTTTGGGTTCTCCATTAAAACCAGGTCACCAATGTCAAAGTTCCTGTTCAAAACCCTCCTGTTATAGCTACAATGGAGGTGATTCTGGTATGCTTGAAGATGGTCCAGTGCCTTCTGTCGTCGCTCATCTAAAAATTCTAGCCCATGGAGTCTCGACACTCGATACTCTTCATCATCAATGTGGCCTTTCAGGGATACCCTTAGGGAAGGAATCTCGACCTCAATAGGTAAAATGGCTTCAGATCCAAAGACAAGTGAATATGGGGTAGCACCAGTGGGGAATCACGGATACTTATGCGATAAGCCCATAAAGCCGGGATTAAGGCTGTAAATGCCGATCCGACCCGGCATCATTGTGATCTTTTTGAGGATTCTAATGATGGTCTTGTTAGATGCCTGCCTTGGCGTTACCTTATGGAGTAGTATAGAGTGGAAAAGTGATGTTGGATATGAAATTCCTCACAGTTGGCGGACTTGGTAGTTCTTAAATGGTAGGCCATTTAATGGAGTGATTATGGTAGGGGCACCATGCAGAAGCCGGTGATATAGTTTAAAGATAAATCCACAGAAATGCATTGTGCGGTAATGTATGTCATGGGAATGGCTTCCAATCCACTTAAGTGAAATTTTCGATGGCGGAAGTGATGATGAACTTGTGTCCATTAGAAGATGTGGGGTGGATCTTACCTGAGTCGAGAGTCCCCATTGGGCAAAGAACCCATGTGGTGGCGATGATAGGTGAACTCACAAATGTTTGGGGCATGTATCAAAATCTCCATGAACTTGGCATTGGCGGCATTTTGTTACAAAGACATATAAGTCTTTTTCCATAGTAGGCCAATAATAACCCGGTCTCATAATCTTTTTGGCTAAGGTAGGACCGCTAGAATGTGAACCACATATACCCTCATGCACCCCACGCAAGGTTGCTTGTGCTTCAGTAGAATCAAGACATCTCAGTAAGGTATTGTCTAAAGCGCGTCTATATAGGGTGTCTCCGATGATGGTATATTTGGCTGACTTGCGGAGGAATGTTCTACGTTGGTTATTGGATAGGCCAATGGGTATGACTTCAGCATGAAGGTAATCATAGATTTCTTTGTACCAAGGGGAATCGGGACCAACAATGTCACACACCATCTTAGAATCTGGGATATCGTAGGCTGGGATCAAAAGCTGTTCTACCAAGAACTCAAACTTAGGCACATTGTTAGGAATGTCAAGAAGTGATGTAATTGTAGCCATGGCGTCTGCTGCCCTGTTTAAAACATGAGGTATTTGATGAAATTCAACTTTGTCAAAGTACTCTTTAAAACTATCTGCCATGTGCTTGTATGGAGTAAGCTTCTCATCCTTAGTCTCATAATCATCATTTACCTGCCTGATTACTAGTTGAGAATCACCATAAACCTGTAAAACCTTAATATTCCACTTGACCGCCATGTGCAACCCTATCACTAGAGCTTCATACTCTACCATGTTGTTAGTGCATGGGAATGCAATCCTGAATGACTTAGGGATGGAATCACCTTGTGGTGTGATAAATAGTATCCCAGCCCCTGAACCATGATTTGTATGTGAACCATCAAAGTACAGTTTCCATGTTATGTTTGTATCAAATGTGAATATGAACTCATCAGGAAAATTTGCCACTAATGGGTGATCTGCCTGTATGGGTGCATCAGCTAACTAATCAGCAATGACCTGTCCTTTAATAGCCTTTCTTTCTACATACTGTATATCATACTCACTAAGTATCATAACCCACTTGGCCAGTCGCCCTGTTAATGCTGCCTTGCTAAGGAGATATTTCAGAGGGTCTATTTTAGCAACCAGCATTGTTTGATGGTTTAACATGTAGTGCCTCAGTTTTTGGGTAGCAAATACTACTGCAAGACAAGCACGTTCAATGTTACTATAGTTGAGCTCATAACCAACCAAAGTCTGGCTGATATAATAGACTGCCCTTTCATGACCTTCATCGTCATTTTGTGCAAGCAATGCTCTGAGTGATGAATGGGTTGCTGTGATATAAAGAATCAATGGTCTCCCTTCAACAGGTGGCATTAAGATAGGTGGTGTAAGTAAATATTCTTTAATCAGTTGAAAAGCCTCCTCGCACCTAGGTGTCCATGCAAAGGGTACTCCTTTCTTAAGTAGATGTTGAAAAGGGTGTGTCTTGTCTGCTAATTGCACTATAAATCTTCTAATAGATTGCAACCTTCCCTGTAATGTCCTTAGTTGACTGAGATTGTTAGGTGGTGGCATGTCCATGATTGCTTTTACCTTAGTAGGATCTACTTCAATGCCTCATCTAGAAATGATATAACCTAACAGCTTTCCTGACTTGACTCCAAACACACATTTCTTTGGATTGAGTCTCACATTATACTTCTCCAGCCTCTGAAATACCTTGTCTAAAACTTGTAAATGTTCTGCCCTTGTCTTGGATTTGACAATAAGGTCATCGACATAATCCTCCATACAAGTGTGTACTAAATCATGAAAGATAGTAGTCATGGCACGTTGATAGGTTGCTCCTGCATTCTTGAGTCCGAAGGGCATAACATTCCAGCAATACGTTCCCCAAGGACAAGTGAAGGTTGTCTTAGGTTGATCTTCAATGGCTATTCTAATCTGGTTATATCTTGAGAATCCATCCATAAGGGACAACATCTCATATCCTGCTGTCATGTCAACTATCATGTCTATATTAGGCAAAGGGAAGTCATCCTTAGGACAAGCTTTGTTGATATCTCTAAAATCAGTGCAGATGTGAATGCCCCCAACTGGTTTGGTAACTGGTACAAGATTGGAAATCCAATCTGCATAGTCAATAGGTCTGATGAAACCAACGTCTAAGAGTTTCTTGAGTTCTGCCTTGACTAATAAAGCAATTTGTGGATGCATTTTTCTCAACTTCTGCTTTACTGGTTTGACACCTGGTTGTAAAGGCAAGTGATGTGGAACAAGTTCAGGATCTAACCCAGGCATTTCGGCATATGACCAAGCAAATTTATCTGTCTCTGTTCAAAGAAGTCATGGAACTCTGATTTCTCTTGTGTTGTTAATGACACTACCAAATAAATCAATCGAGGATTCTCTTTTGTGCCTATGTTGACTTCTACTGATTCCTCAACGAGCTTGGGTGACTTTTCCTATGCAATGGGGAGAATGTTCAAACCTCCATCCTTAGGCACCTCAGAGAGGTTTTCACCTTCGGATGCATCCTTTCTTTTTACTTTTTCATTGTCTAGAGGTGCCTTTCGGTTTTCACCTAGAGACTCATCCTTTTTATCTTGTTGATTCTTTTTCTCATTTTTGCGACTGGAGGGTTGAATAGATTCCCCAAAATATGCTTTATTGTCCAAGTCAATGGTAAAACCAGCTTTATGATCCCCATTAGGTATGCCTTCACGTAATCCCAGGAACTTCGGCAATTTAGCCGTCATTCTCAAAAGTGTCTAAAGCGGGTGTATCTTGTTGATCAATCTATGAGTTGAGGGATAAACTAAGGGCATGTCATCGTCGAGGATTATCAAAAGTCCTAATGGGGGTCCAAGGGAAATTAAAGATTAATTATTCGTAATGGTCTAAAAGTCTTGTACCAAGTCCTTTGCTCCTTGGGGTTTGGAATACAGGGTAGGACCCAGGCCAGTGGGCCAGTGAGGACAGTGGGAGCATGGTTTGCCCGGGTCAGAGTGATTTTGACAGGCGGTATCCGCTCACTCTTTGTCAGGCTTTCTTTGGTGGATGGAATTTGGGGATTGAGACTTGGCAGGTCGGGTCTCTCCGACCAGCTTTGTCAGGAATGGAAGGCTGGGATAGAATCCCTCTTGATAATTCCGAGATGGGGAATACCGTGGAGCCATTGATTACCAGAGGATATCAGCCGACATCTTGCATTGCCTCAAAATACGAGAATGAATGCTTCCGGAACTTTTCAATGGGAGAAATTGGGTTTGAGAGCCTGGCTATAACGTTGAAACTGTGGTTCCACTTCCTGTCCTTTGAAACCTGTAAACCATATCCTTTGCTTTGCATGATTTTGAAACCCTTTCCATATAGACTTGTAGGAATATGAGCAAGTAAAAGGGATTGTTGATTATCTTCCTTGTACAGCCAGGAAGTGACATCTTCTGTATCTATGGCCTCTTTGCTTAATTCACCCCATTTAGTGAAAGTTGTTATGGGGGGAACATGTATAGTGATCATAGATTGTCCCATACCTGCTATAGGTAAACCATATGACTTAGGAGGAACCAAATGGCTAACACAATAAGAAGTCTTCATGTAGTACTCTCCACAACCCTTGTCTTGGATCTCGACCCTAGGAGTGGTAGGAAGTGAGGGTGAAACAGATGTTCGAGTGAGCGTGGACGGGTCAACATAAGAAGATGGTTTAGACGGTGAGGCCTCTTGGTTGACTGGCACTTGACATTGAGGGATCTCCTTTAGATTGGTGCAATACTGGAAAGGATCGGGATCACCATCTATAGTTATTTCAGTGCCATTGTAAGGGAATTTAAGACATTGATGATATGTGGAAGGTGCCTTCTTGGCATGAATCCATGGTCTACCTAGCCGAAGGTTATAAAGGGAGATTGAGATCAAGACACGGAACTTTGTCTCCATTACCTTGAGGACCAATTACGATAGGAAGTGTTCCACCTTTGATTTTTCTTTCTTCATCATCATAAGCCTTAATGACAATATGCTTAGTGGTGTCCGCGTATACGGAATACCTAATGCCTTAATTAGTTTTTTAAAGTGCATAGATTTAACCTGCTCCTCGAGTCTGCAAAACTTCGTCTAGCACGGTATCATCGACAAAGGACTTCTAGATATAAAGGGTCATTGTGAAGTTTAGTCTTATGCAAGCATAGTCTTGTTCGGAAAATGTGGCATGATGATTATTGGTCAAGTAGCCCACCATTTCCTGGAAACGATTGACATCAAGGTCATTAGGGACCGTGGTGTTCTGTAAAGCCTCATCAAGGATAGACCGATGCTCAGGAGAGATACGCAACAATTCCAAGATTGAGATTTGGGCTGAGGTCTTCCCCAACTAATCAAGTAGGTTATATTGTAACTTGGAAGGTTGAGGTGTTTGCTATGATGGAGGGCCTGGGATAGTAAACTTAGTATGACGAGTATTGACTGCACACTCAGGATTAGCATTGATATTAATGGTATTGATGTTTTGATCAGCGGCGCGAAGGCAATGAATGATTTTTCCACTATCATAATCATGTTTGATACTCGCATAATTGGTGGACATATTGGTCTTAGTACTCGAGCTGGGGACAGTTCCTTTCCCATGGTCATGTAGTGGGTCTGAGAAGACTTGATGGTCAGTGTTAGATGTCTTTTTTTTTTGTCCACTAACCTCAATAATTCTCTTATCAACAAGATCCTGTATGATATTCTTCAATTGTCGACAGTTTTGTAGGTTATGCCCCTTTGTCCTATGATAATCACAGAAGGCATTGTCATCCCACCAAGTTGGTTTAAACTATCCTGGATCGTATTGTCTTGGTTCCTGTAGTTGTATGAGGTTGTGTTGTAACAATTGTTTGAGCACCGACTCAATGGGTTCCCCTAAGGGAGTGAACTCACATTTCTGGAATCTCCTTGTTTGTGGACGTTGAGTATTTGAGACCGTGTTAGGAGGTTGATTGACAGCATTAAGGGTGTTAGCAAAGTTATGTGGCCCTTTTAATGTGAGGAGGGGTCCTGTTTGTAATGTTTTAGCATCAACCACCCCATCATTGGTGACATTTTTGTTGTGAGACCAGAATCTGTTTCTGTCGGTGGGGGCGTTTTGTACGACAGGGTTTCGATTGGGTGTTGTCATCTTGAGTTCACCCTTTTCAATGAGATCTTTCTCTATTATCACCCCTTTTTCCACTAATTCTGAAAAAGATATGCAACAATGTACCCTTAAGTTACTCCTGAGTTTTGGATGAAGGTTTTCTTGAAACATTGTAACCTTTTATTTTTCGGGTATCTCGACAGGACACCTACTTGCAATAGTTCTCCAACATTGGAAGAAAGCAATGAATGTTTCACCTTCTTCTTGTGTTGTATGGCACAAGGTTGCTATGTTTATCTCATGGTCAATGTGGAAGGAGAATTGCTCCACAAATTTCTCAACTAGTTCGCCCCAAGATCTAATGCCAGAATCTAAACCTGAAAACCATTCTAGTGCCACTCCTACAAGACTTCGTGGAAATAGCCTCATAAGGATCATAAGTGACATCTATGCATATGGTAGAAAATTCCCTGATATGTTCTACTGGATTGTGTTTACCATTGTACTTAGGAAGATTCGGTATGACATATCCGTGAGGGAAAGGTGTCATGTACAATGATCTATCAAAAGGGAATGGGAATATGTCCTTTGGTGAAAGTTTCTTAGTTGGAACCCGACATGTTCAATATTCATTCTATGGGTCTATATCAAAATCTAAATAATTTGTTGGTAATGGATTCCGAGCACCACTCTGTGCAAAGGGATTCTGATTCGGAATGGAAGTGAATTGGTTTTGAGTTGGAATCTGTGTGGACGGATTCTGATTACCAATCTATGAAAAAGGGTTCTGATTCAGAATCGACGTAAATTGGTTTTGACTTGGAATCTGCGTGGATGGATTCTGACTACCAATCTGTGAAAAAGGGTTCTGATTCAGAATCGATGTAAATGGACCCTGACTACTAGTCTGGAAGAGTGGATTCTGATTGCCATATTGGAAGGAGGGAATGCCTCCTGTTTGTGTAATCCTTGGTATAGTACTAGTGGTTTGAGCACTAGTTATGGCCACCGACTGTGGTAAGGTACCCATGATGCTAGCAGTAGGTGTGGTTGTTGATTGTGCACTTGTGACACTGACATATGATGTATGGGCTAATGTTTTGGGTCTTTTACTCCCAATAAGAGGACCAGTGGGAGTGGATGAGGATGCCCCTGTAGTGAAATTAAATCCTGATGTCATGCTAGGTATACCAAATGGGGATGTATGGACCGTTGTACTCTGTGTAGACGTGCTAGATGGCATAGTTGTGCTAACCTAAGGTATAGTAGTACTAACAGTCGTGGTATTTGTCCCTTGTGTAGGTTGAGTTTGTAAGGTGCTAATGTCAAATCCTGGAGGTAAGGTAGCACCTTCAGCTAGCAATTTTCCTAAGAACCGTTGACGATCATTTGCTAGGTACTCATCTACAAAAGAGGCAAACTCAGGGTCCTGTGCGGCAGCCTCTATGTCTTCTGTTGTAACATGTCCTTGAGTGTTTCTAGTGGTGAATTTGTCTAATAGAGTTTTATGAGGTCTTGAAGAAAATGGATTGATGAACTCGTTTGGTTTTGACATGTTTTCTCTCTCTCTTCTCTTAGACCTAGTTTCAACCATGTAAGACAAGCTCAATATGCAGGAAATGCTAGACTATATCTAGAAACTGTATGACTCTAGTCTATGTTTTTGGGGTTTTCTTATGCAAATAATGAATGTTCTAGGATGACACTAGTCTAGACTCTAAAGATGCAAAGTCTAAGCAAGATCCTAAAGTGATCAACTCTGTAAACCCAAGATGAAGGGACCAACTGCCTAAAGTTAAACCAAGGTTTCAATTTAGTTAAGTCAAGGAACCACTGTAGGACGAAGATCAAAGACAAGCTGAGTTTCCTAACTAGACTGATAAGCTAGGATAACTCTCTGTAGGACAAAGTTATAAGATGATAAGACTAGGCTCAATGACAGATTTCGTTGACACTATGACCTTTCTAGAGTATAGATGGTGGACTACTCCTAAAGTTTGTAAAAGTGACCTTTCTAGAAGTCTAATGTAAGTTGATATGTACCCTAAGATGAAGGTAAACTCTAACTGAAGACAACTATGGTAATGACCAAATGAACCTAAAGGATGCAAAATTGAGCAAATCATTTCAGGTTTCTGTTTCAAAGACTTTTTGTGTGAAGACCACTGAAACTGGTATAACCGTGTTGACTGGACAGTGACTGTAAATTTTGGTTTTCTGGTAATCAGACAGATGCGTCGTTTAATTTTTAGTTGCAACTCAAAATTAACAGTTGCGGTTCAAACTGACATATGCGACTCAGAATATACCAGATGCGACTCAAATTTACAGTTGTGACTCAAAATATAACGCATGCAGTTTCCCAAAAATAGATGCAAGCCAAACTGACAGATGCGACTCAAGAGTAATAGATGTGACTCGGGATTTACAGTTGTGACTCAAAAATAACAGATGTGACTCTAAAAATCAGATGCGTGTTTCTGGTGAACAGTTGCGATTCTCTGTGAATTTTCAGTGACATGAAATTTAAACTGACTCCATTTTCCGTGATCAAATTCTGACAATCAAAGACAATTGTAAGACAAAGTGTTTTCAGTTTCAATTTTGGACTCAAAGAATGTTTAAAGTGATAACAGACAAGCACATCCTAATAGGCCAAAGGCCTAGGGTTTGTATACTTGGTATAGCCCACCTATTATACCCCAGATTGGTGATGAACACCTTTCCTTCTCGAGAGCGGATAGCTTAGGAATTTGGTGGCATTGGCTCCCCTCCATAGCTCATTAACATCTTTCGAGCACACCAATTCCGAATTCTTTGGGCAATGGCCTCCCAAGAACTGCTATCTCTACTCAAGGGGATCAGTAGTGAGTATCTTCAGGCATGATATTGTACCCTGCACTAATACCAAGCAACGGCCACAAATAGGTTGGTCTCTACAACAAAGGGTATTTAATTGGGCATTCCATTCGTGGGGTGTGATCCATATGGCCTTGAGTCCCTTTCGGATCCATCTCGTCGGAACCACACTCGTGATTCTTGGGGTTTCCCAAGAACCCACTTTATATACGGTGGAAGTCCCTCGGGTTCAGGGTGCTACCGGTCTGAGTCATCCTGGGGTGAGTACTTTTTCCCACCAGAATAGGCCCAAGTTCTAGAGTTGGTAACCATTTCTCTTACACCCAGGATCGCACGGATGCACAAGGGGAGAGGATACTTCGATATACCAAATCGTAAGGGTAACCAGACTTATGCTTTCGCACCAAACAAAGTAGACACTTGTTAATTTTAACCAAATGAAAGATTTGCTACGCTACCAAACAATCTGTTTCAAAATTTAACTAGGGTCTTCAACAAGCGTCCTGCAGAAGATATCATTAGTAATTTTCAATTTTGTCTTCGTCAATCATCCTACAAAAGCTTGTTAACTCCAAATAGCCACACGCTGAAAATCAAATATCAGTAACACGAAAATCAATTGAAAATTCTAGATTGTCGAAAGCATAAATAAAATTTTTACCAGTCAATTGCATCGTTTCGTTACCAGTCAAATGCGTCGTTTATTTTTTAGTTGCGGCTTGGGATACCAGTTGCGGTTTAGGAATTGTCAGATGCATCGTTTCTCTGTCAGATACGGTTCAGAAACTCAATTGCGGTGCAGAAACTTCACATGCGGTTCATAAAAGTCAATTGCATTGCAGAAACTTCACATGCGTCATTCCGTATGAAAATCTGCAAAAACAAAAATTAAAAGATCTACGGATTCGCGAAGATGGTGTCTTCACGTCGGGTTCACCAAAATGTAACGCCTGAAAATGAAACAAGCTTTTGCACAATAGACAACAAAGAAGATTAGTAGATTAAAAGCACACATGCAATACAATACTAGATCTAGAATGCAAATTCATATGTTAAGCAACAAAGAACATGGGAAAGTAAAAAACGTAATTAAAACTAGAACAATCTCACCAATTCCAAACGTATTTCCATGATTCATCTCGATTTCCCTTCTCCATTTTTCTTGTGTAGTATAATTGCCCTCAGATTTTCAAGTTCGTGCAAGTATAGCCTAAGATAGTGATTAGCAAAATATCGAAGATTCAAGACAAAAGTGCTCTCCAAAGTTGTAAGATTTCGCGAGAGAGATTGGAATGAAGAATGACACATCAATTTATAGAAAATTGATTATTCGAACAACAGGTCAAGATTGAAAGATCAACGGACGATTGAGATTGACTGATTAGACATGCATTTTGTTAACTGACAGTGATGACATGAGTGATTCGAATTAGAAATAGAATTAAAGATTAAATGAATGATTTAATCTTCAGTTCGACATTCGAAAATAGAAGAAATATCTTTGCATGACAAAGATGAAGATTGATTAAAGCAACTCTCTGTTCGAATGCACGCACAACACTTAATTAATTAAATAAGAATATTTAATTAATCCGCGTATACACGCAATTGAGTTAGAAGTGGCGATTGCATGATTAGTGAAGAGATTACTCGAAGACGCCACTCAAACATTAAATCAATAGTTAACTAAACGATTAAAATAGATGTCGAGTTGAGTAAAAGTGAATACTTAGATAACTCACATAATTATCTAAAATATAGAAGAATGTGTTAAAATAGAATTAATGAATTAAATAATTCATTTAATTCAAGACTCGATATTCGAAGGATAATTAAATAAATAAGATTTATTTAATTAAATGACAAAGGGGATTTTAAATGAATAATTAAATAAATAATGACTTTATTTAATTATAGTTGAAGTGCGACGAAGAATAAATTAAATAAGAATTTATTTAATTTGACAAGACGAATAAGGTTAATTAGTAATATAATTAAATAACAAGCGTTTATTTAATTAACTAGATAGAATAAAGAAAAGTGTGAATTAATTAAATAATTAAGATTATTTAATTAATAGAAGATGAATTAATTAAATAATTAAGATTATTTAATTAATAGAAGATGAATTAATTAAATAATTAAGATTATTTAATCAATAGAAGAATTAATGTTAAGGTGAATTAATTAAATAATTGACATTATTTAATCATGACCATGAATTATGAAGAATATGGAAGTCGCAGGCTAATAACCAGATTTCGGTATCTACATAATTAAATAATTATTATTAATTATTTAATTATCTTATTAACTTTTCTTCTAATTTTAAATAGTCATTTATTTAAAATTCCCACTTTCCATTTTTCCCACCAAGTAAATAATTTGAAATAACTATTTATTGTCACATGACCCCACTACTTTTGAATTAAACTAATTTTTAATTCAAAAGGTCAATTTAGCCTTTAAAATCAAATAATTTAAATTATTATTTGATTTTCCAGCTGTCTATTTTTTCGTGCCCAATATCCCCTTCTCACATGCATTCTTGACCTTTGATTTAATTTTTCTAAAATCAATCTCAGCCCTTCATTTCAAATTTTAACCTAATTTTTCCCTAACCCTAACTGCTAGTTGTCACATTTAATTTCAACCTTTTATCTTAGGGCTTTCTCAACTTTCAATCCTAGCCATTCACCCAAAATTGACTTTTTTATAAAAAAGACAATATCAACCTCATTTGGGGACTCTTTTTCGTCTCCTAATTTCATCACTTCATCATCTCACATTTCATGGTTTAGAATTTAGGCTTCCACACTTCTTCATGCTTGTAGAAATTTGAGTACACTTTCATTTTAGATCAAATCCTTCAATATTTGCTTAGGTCTTGTCATAGTCATAGTTGCTCACAAAAATATGAGGGCAAACATCATTTTACAACAAATGGAGAAAGGAAATGATGGTCAATCATGGAGGACATGAAAGTTTTTTGGTGAAAATATTTCCTTTCTTTTACGCATTTTACTCCATTGTACTTCATTGTTTAGCTAGGGTTTGTTTTAAGCATTTTATTTCATGCTAACCTATATTTTTACCTTAGTTACATTGGTAAACCCGACGTGAACCCCCTAACTGATTTTTAGCTCAATATTTTGACAAATTTTGAGGAATTTTGGAGTTGGATCCCTTTTGTTGCAAGTTTTGTTAGCTTTTTGTTGCAAGTTTTGCATCATTTTGGGGACAAAACCCTAGTTTTCAAATATTTGACTATATCTCTCAAACAACTACAGATATTTTCACAAAACAATTTCTATAGGTTGGGGACAATATCAAGAGCTTCCAGTCTGAAAATCAGATTTTTTGGAGTTGTTTTTAATTTTTATAATTTTTCTATTATTTTTCATGAAAAATAAATTTTGAGAGAAAATTAGTGCATTTTTTCAGATATTTTTACATTTCTACAAAGCTCTCTAAATTATAGTAGGGGTATGTTCTTTATATTTTTAATTTGGATGAAAAATAATTAGAAAAAAACATATCTTTGAAAATTAGGGTTTTACAAATATTTGCTTATATCTCACAAATGGTTGTAGATATTTTCACAAAAATTTGTTTACAGATTTGGAATGATGTCAAGCACCTTCAGTCCAAAAATAAGAATTTTTGGACTTGTTTTGAATTTTTTATAATCTTTTAAATATTTTTCATAAAAAATTAATGTTGGGTGCAAAACAGCAAATTTTTTGGATTTCTTTACATTTTTGGAAAGCTCTGAGTAAGGGTTTGTTCTCTATGTTTTTATTTTTGATATAAAAAACATTTCCAAAAAATAGATTTTTCTTGACTAGCTAACCCTCTAATATTATTGATCAATTATCTTGTTAGGGTTTTGGCTTTGTTGTTGGTTTTGTGAATGTGTAGAAAAATAAAAAAACTTTAAAAGACAAATTGGATCAAGTGGACAAAAATTTGGAGCTAAAGAAAGTATAGATGCACACATTCCATCTGTCATCTCTAATCATTGCTTGTCAACACACTTCAATTTGGGGCTTAAAATGAACATCTTGTTTGCAATCACACTTTGAAATTGGGCTTAAAAAGAACCATTGTCTTCCATCACACATTTTGGATTTGGGTTAAAAATAACATGTGCTTCCATTGTTTGCTTACACACATTTCATTTCTAAATGGAAATTAACAACTGTGAGTGTGAATCAAGTGTGTGTGTCCTCCAAAACACCTCACTTGGTTCGCTTTTGTCATACCCTTCTTAGGAGGCCTACTTGGAGCACACACCCCTCCAAGGGATGACCTCAATCGAGTGTGAATCAAAAGACACACTCCTTTGGGAGTTGAAATCTTGTCACTCTTGGCTAAGCCCCAAAGAACTTTATACCTTTGGGAAGTGAAGGTGAAGGGTGGGTTACCCCTTTCTCCTAGCTGTGTGGCAAGATTTTCCTTTCAAATCATCCCTAGTCAACCTTGTGCATCCTAGCTTGAGACCTAATTGACCATACCCCACTTGACTAGACATAGGGCTTGTTGATGTATCTTCCACGTGTGCTTGTTTAATAATCATCATTACATTCTTCAAATTTCAAAATTCAAACTTGCTTATATTTCTTGCGTGAGTGATTCATGTGTGTACATGCGTGATCATTCATTTAAATATTTCAAAATCAAGCTAAACAACATATCCACTTCATCCTAATCATATCCTAATCATCATCCTAATCAATCCAATTGATACAATCGTTTCATTCCTAAAGTAATGTGTGACACCATGCCCACATTCAAAAACAAAGTCCAAGCATCCCAACTTCAAAACCTCCTTCAAACACTTCACCAAATACCCCAACCCCTAGACCACCAAACCATACAAAAACTTCAAACCCTCTTCCAAATTTTTCAAAAAATTAAATCACCTCATATCCAACACCTCCTAGCTCAAGCCAATCAATTCATTACCACTTGTCAAATCCAACAACCACAATCAACCATAGGGGATGATGTTGTGGTTTTTGGATTTAACAACCACAATATCATCCCCTATCCATTCATTACACTCACCCTTCCAATATAGTTGTCAATACGATGAAAAAATCTCTTCCTTTTGACATATCAATATGGTTATGTGAAAGGGACTAGAAAACCCATTAGAATCGTGTGGTAAGTGGCATTTAAGAAACACATGAAATGGATTTACCCTATGAATGGCACCAACATAGATAGAAATTCTACTCAAAATTTCTTACTATCAAGACTTGCATCTAACAATAGTGACTAATGGGTAATGAAGGGAAATAGTGACTTATAAATGTTGACTAGAGAAATGTGTATAATGAATACTACAATTTCTTTCAGATTTGCATATTTCAGGGTTACATGACCTTCATTTTAATTCCAAAAGAAAACAAGAAAAACCTAAACAATTTGTGCACAACAAATAAGGAAAATGTCATTTAACCTATCTGATGGCAAGTGGGGGCAGGAGTTTGAATTCCCCTGTTGCAGAGGGCGAGGAAAATGTGGATTCTAATGATAAGATACGTGGTTTGAAATTGGTGCTTTCTAATGGCTAGTTGCATGGAGTCAGCAAGGAAGCGGCTGGATTGTTGATGGCAGACGAGTTGTTGTCAACAAAAATTGTTGAGGGTTGTTATCTAGACAGGGTTTTGGGTCCCTTCAAAACCTATTGCAATGGGTTTCAAGTCCCATCAAAACTTGTCTTTCCCCTAATCAAAAACAAATAAGTAAAATGAGAAAAAAAAAATTCCTAATACTAATGTTAAGCCCAAAAATGGAGTATGAAAATGCAAAACCAATTTGTTTACATTCAATAAATGTGTTACAATGTACATATTTATCGAGAGAGTGTGACCATTTTAAAGTTTGCCTTCAAGATTCCTATTCAAAGTATGCAAAATACTAATACTTGTCATAATAATATAAAATATAAAATAATTTACTATGATATGAGATTATCTACACAATGTTACCAAATCTAATTGTTAGATCTAGGAGGGATGTACCCAAAGTGACTATTGTATTCCTTTCATATTGTCAACAAATATTGAATTTATTCAGTGGTGGGCTTGAGTGACTTTAATTTTAACTCAATCCCTAGAAATCAATGCAACTTTTAGTTTGGTTAGTCAATGGATTTGGGGCTTTCTGATGTTGCTACTGGGAAGGATAGATCGTGCGGTGTGGATGCATTGGTGCTCTCTGGTGGCGCGGCTGGGAAGGATGGGTCGTGCGGTGAGGATGTGGTCAAAGATGTTTTTTATAAAGTGTGTGTTTGAGGCCTTCAAGGAGTCTTGTGATGGTTTTCCACTGAAGGATGTGTTGCCAAAGGATCTTGGGGGTCATGTGATCACTGGTGATAATGGGCGGGCCCCATCTGGGGAATCATTTGTAGCTAATTTGAGCATTCCCCAGATTGAGTGTGCTTCGATGGGAATTAGCTAGCCAGTGGGGAAATCATCATTGTTGGGGCAGATATGGGCTGACCTTTTTGCCTCAAAACTTAAGGGAAAAGGCATTGCATCTGAATCAGTGTCTTCTTCCAACATTGAAGGTGGCTTCACCTTGTCCATTCTGGATTCTCTTGTTGACAAAAATATTGCTAGAATGGACTTCTCTCTGGTTGGAAATTTTTTAGGTCCTCGACCTAACATTCAAGAGGTTTGCACTTGGGTTCGTAAGAAGTGGGCATTAAAATTCCAGGTTGAAGTTGCAGCTATGGCTAAAGGATTCTTTTCCCTTTCCTTTTCTTGTGATGAAGACCTGATAGTGGTGTTTGCAAAAGGACCTTGGTCCTTAGCGCGACTTACTTTGGTTTTATGCCCTTGGGAGCCTGGGATGGATCTATCCAAGTGCCTTTTTCATTCAACCCCTATGTGGGTTAAGTTTCCAAACTTTCCTTTGGAATATTGGGATGAAGAAGTGTTTAAGGCAGTGGCTAACTCTTTTGGGTGGTTAGTCTCTATTGATGAGTCCACTCTCTCTAGAAGGTGGCTAGTTGCAGCAAGATTTTGTGTCATGATTGACCAAGATGTCATGATGCCTAAATTCTTTCACCTTAAATCAAAGGTGGGATCCTAGAAGCAACAGATTATCTTTGAAAATATTTTGTTTGCTTACTTCAAATGTAAAAAAGTGGGCCATTGGGCTAAGGATTTCCTTGCTAAGGTGGCCCTACCTAAGGCTATTCTACATACTAAGGTTTGGAAGGTCAAGGAGGCCAAGGGGACTTCAGTTCCTCTGGAGCAGGGTGAGTCAACTACTAGTAACGGCTTGGAGGGTGAAGTTAATATTGAAGATCATTTTTCCCCTCATCCTGAGGTTGACAAGGAGTTTGAGAAATATGTGGAGGTTGTTGGCTAGTCTATGGATCAGGATGTGGATCATGTTTTGGATACTTTGTGCTCCCCTAAATGTACCATTCTAGAGCCTTCTGTTGCACCGTCCCCCCCACTAGATCATGCGTCTAGGTTGGTGGTTGCAGATATAGGGAGTAAGGATGAAGAAGGTTATATTCTGATGAGGGGAAGAAAGAAGAAGTACTCTGCTTCTCCTCCTCCTCAACCCCACAAAGGTGTTACCACAAGAAGACAAAAATTAGACTATGGGTCTAAACAGAGGGGCCAGAGGAGACCCTCTCTACAAAAAAGTAGGGAGAGGGATTGTAAGCGGGATATTGCAAAAGGGGTTCAAAAAAACCCTCTTCGATATATGCTTGAAGAGCACCCCCTCATCGTGCAAATGAAGATTATTTCCTAGAACATTAGGGGGCTGAATAATATGCATAAACAAGACTTCCTAAAGAACTTGGTCTAGGACCATAAGTCGGACATTTTGCTGATTCAAGAAACGAAAATGCAAATTGCTAAGTTGGAAGCTTTGAAGAATCTCTTTTTTAAGGATTGTGGTTTTCATGGGGTTAGCTTTGAGGGAGCCTCGAGTAGCATTACAACTTTTTGGAATGTTAGGCTGATCAAAGGTTTCCCTATTGTGGAAGGTTTTAATCATGTGGAGACAGTTTTTTTTATTAGCGACTCCTACTCTTGGGTTATATCCAATGTGCATGCTCCTAACCTGAAGAGGGCCAAGAAGAAGTTATGGGATGACCTTGGGTGTCTTCGTCTGAATTTCTTGGAAAGCCCTTGGCTAGTGATGCGATATTTCAACACTCCTTTGTGTGATAATGAGAAAGTGGGTGGTTCGTAGGCCAATTTGGATAGTCGTCTGGATTTAAGAATGTTCATTGATGATAATGCTCTTATTGATGTTAAGATGACTGGGGCTAAGTTTACTTGGTCCAAAGGCACGTTGGTGTGGATAATATTCAAGTTAGGTTGGATAGAGCTTTGACATCAACGTCTTCATTTGTGGATTATGCTTGTTCCCTTTCCTCTATTACAAGATGCGGGTCTGACCATTTTCCTATCTCTTTTATGGCTAATAGGCTTGGGGGTAAGAAGTATTTTCCTTTTTAGTTTGAAGCCATGTGGTTAAGGGATCTGAGGTTTATGGATTGTATTAAGAAATGGTGGCAAGTGAATATTGATGGTAGTGCGATGTTTAGAGTAGCCAAAAAGATGACTTTTGTAAAAAGAAATCTCAAGAAATGGAATAGAGAGTCGTTTGGTCATATTTTTGAATCTAAGAGTTCTTTTATTCAAAGGTTGGATGGTATTCAGGAGACCATTCAGACAAGGGTATTATCAGAGGACCTCCAATTGTAGGAGGATATCCTTCTTGCTCAGCTGCATGACATTGTTGCAAAGAAGGAAGATTTCTAGAGACAGAGATTTCATGCAATTTGGTTAAAATTTGGGGACCAAAACTCCAATTTCTTTCATCTTACTACCCTCAAGCATAATTCATCTAATAGAATCTCCTCAGTTTTGGTTGATGAATCATTGTTGGAGGATGATGAGGCTATTAGGAGAGTGGTTGATAACTTCTTTGAGCACCTACTTAAGGATGATCTTGTGTGGGACCAAAATAGTTTGGAGGCTTCATTGGATGTTATCCCCAATTTAGTTTCAGAGGACCTAAATAGGGAGCTCATAGCTATCCCTTCTTCCTTGGAAGTAAAGGATGTGGTCTTTTCTTTTGAGGGAAATAAGGCCCCAGGGCCTGATGATTTTCCTTTTATGTTCTTCCAGTCGTGTTGGGAGATTGTTGTGGAAGATGTGATTAACACCACCAAGGAGTTCTTTGATTCTTGAAGATTACTCAAAGAGTTGAATGTGACCTTCATTGTCCTAATCCCCAAGTTCGCTGATGCTAAAACCTTTGGTGAGTATTGTCTAATCAGTTTATGTAACTCCATTATAAAAAAAAATTGAAGGTGCTTGCCACTAGACTGCAAAAGTGTCTTTTGGATCTTATATCTAAATAGCAAAGTGGATTTTTCAAGGGTCATCAAATCCTGGACTCTATTATAATTGTGCATGAACTTGCTCATTCTATTAATACTTCTAAGAAGTCAGGCTTCTTCCTAAAACTAGACCTACTTAAAGCTTATGATAGGGTAAATTAGAGATTTATGTTGGAGGTGTTGTATTGCTTTGGTTTTTTATAAGTTTCTTCAACTTGTTGATCAGCTCATCTCTACTTCATTTTTTGTTGTGTTATTGAATGGTTCTCCTTCCCCTTTTTTCTAGAGCTCATGTGGTCTAAGATAGGGAGATCCAATCTCTTAGTTGCTTTTCATCTTGATGGAGGAGGCTCTTGGTAGAAATATTCAAAAGACTTTATTGACCAGATCATTGAAGGACCTTTCTCCTTCTTCTAGAGTTGATCCTATTGCCCATCAACAATTTTTTGATGACACTATTCTAATGGGTGAATCCTTTTCGTGAAGTTAGATATCTGAAGGGGTTGATTGAGGATTATGAGAAGGCATCTGGTCAATAGATTAATCTTCCCAAGAGTCTTTTTTTTCCTTAAAACTCTTCAAGCTTTGCAGTTAAAGCTTTATAGGATTCTATCATGCAATAGGGGTGAGCTCTCATCTATTTACTTGGGGCTTCCCTTATGTATCTCTAATATCCTAGAGTCCTTTTGGTTTGATCTATTGGATAAATTTAGTATAAAATTGGTGAGTTGGAAAGGGGTTCTTCTTAGTTAGGCGGGGAAGATACATCTCATCTCTTCTACTCTTCAAAATATTCCTTTGTATGCAATGAGTCTCTTTAGAATTCTTGTCAAATTTGAAGAGAAAATGGAATAAATAATGAGAAGATTTTTGTGGTCGGGTGTTGAAACCAAAGCAAGAATTTCTCTTATGGCTTGGGATTTGGTTTATAAACCAAAGAAATGGGGTGGGCTTGGCATCAAAAATTTAAAAGCTTTCAATAAGGATCTCTTGTCAAAGAATTTTTGGAGGCTCCTTAATGGGGAAGTGGGATGGGATTCCTTGACCAGTAACAAATATTTGCATGGCTTTTGGAGATCCTAGAATTTTTTGACCTCTGATGACATTCCTTCCAATTCTTGCTTTTGGAGGAATTTTGTTCTATGCAGGGATTTGATTGCTAATGGTGTTAGATGGTTGTTGGGTGATGGTACCAAAATTCTCTTTTGGGAGGATGTTTGGTGTGACTTTAAACCTTTAATCAATCTTCCTTGGGATCCTCCCATTGTTCCTTTGTGCAAACATTTCTTTGGCATTAGGGTGGCTGATTATTTTCATAATGGGGAGTGGAAAAACTTCCAAGATTGGGACCCGTCATTGAAGGTTCTAAAGGACTTCTTGTGCAATGTTTGTATCCCCATTTTCCCTAAGCTGGATAGGGTTTGTTTGGGCTCCCTGTGCTAATGGAAAGTTCTCAGTGGCTTTTGCCCTTGTTAATTCACTGGAAAATCCTAATTATCTTCCTTTTTGGGGGACTTTATGGAATAAGAAGTTGATTCCCAAGGTGAATGTCTTCTTTTGGCTACTTATGCTAGGAAAATTCTTAACACAGGACAATCTCTATAAAAGGGGATTTTCTATTCCTAATAGATGTGCTCTTTGTGAAGTTGATGTTGAGAGTGTTTTCCATATCTTTCTTGGGTGTGATTTTTCCTCTCTTCTTTGGAGTAAATTTCTTGGTCTTTGGAATCTAGATTGGGTCTTCTCAAATTCCCTTGATAAATTTGTTGACTAGTGGAAGTGCCCCTCCACCCCCTTGTTCTCTGATGGCTTTGGGATATTATGGCCCCGCTTATTGTGTGGGGGTTATAGAAAGAATGAAACAACAAAATATTTCATGACTCTAAGCTAAAATTTGGTAGTCTTTTCATCAAGATTCGTTGGTCGATTTTGGAGAATTTTGCTATTGTTTATTTTGAGTCATCTCGTTGTGCCCCTACTACATGTCTGGTTGGGTATGACCTCTTGGTGATTTCTAACTAGAAGGTCACATCTATTCCAGCTATGAATCCTAAGTCTAGCTTAAATGCTAGATTAAGTACTAAGTGGCAACCACCTCCTTCAGGGTAGGTTAAATTTAATTTTGGTGGGGCATCAAAGGGTAACCCTAGGCCTATAGGATGTGGGGGGTGTTGAGGAATGAAGATGGAAGAATCTTAGGTGCAATGGCACTATCATTGGGAAATTAGACAAATCATTGTGCTAAGGCGGAGGCTGCGTTTATAAGCATAAAATATGTTATTGATAGAGGTTACTCAAAAATATGGGTCAAAGGTGATTATTTAAATATCATCAATTATCTTCATGGCACTCATCAGCCTAGCTGAAATGTGGAACAATTAATTAAAGATACTATAATCATGTTAAGTTCTTGTGAAGAGACCCGTGTATCTCACATTTTCTGAGAAGCAAAACTCATTGGCTAATTTTTTTCCAATGAGGCTATCAGGTTAAATGAGTATCATGTGTGGGAGGAGGGCTCTATCCTTCCCGAGAAAGTGAGGATCTTAATGAGAAATGATGGTGTGGGCTAAGTTGATGCAGTGGCAGAATTTAATCTTTAGTACCATCTCCTGACTCACACACTTTGTGGGTTTAGTTTGGATTACTAGCATTCGGTTGAGCGATTATCATAAGGGCTTTCTTCTTCTAGTGTTTGAAGAGATGGGTGGCGAAAAAAGCATAATAGATCTACACTCTTGTGCTATCCTGAGGAAGAAAAATAAGCTATGGAAGATTCTCCATCATGGGAATTTCATGCCTTTTTTAGAAAGGTTACATGGGCATGACCCAAATGCCTCAGCAGAATTAGTTTCTTGTTGGCATAACCGCAAGCTTGAGATAAAGGGCCTGGAAGTGAATGTAAATGAGGAGTTTATTTCTATTGTGATAGGGATTTTGATGGTTGGCCATAAGTTTTATAAGGACAAAGAGAGTAATAAGCAAGCAATGGCCCAATTCTTCAAAGATGATGAGTGGAAAAAATTGATTAAGATGGAAAGTTGGGGCTATGAACACAAGTCCCTCAAGAAGATATGGTTGGATGTTGTAGAAGTGGTAATGCATTATGTGACTGTGGAAGGAAGGTTTACTGCTATCCTAGGTCACCATTTCACGCTTTTAAACCATTTCAGGCATGGTTTGTTTATCTCTTTTCCGTTTTTCTATTATCTTCCATGGAGGTTTTTGTTTATGCTCATTTAAAAAATAGGAGGGCTTCGGTCCTCCATGAATTTCTCATTCTTTTAATCATGGAGCATGTTCAGGCTCTTCTCCCTACCCCTGCTATTAAGGGTAAAGAGAAGATTCAGAGAAAAAAATTTCAGTTCGTTAGGCTTAGATACCAGGATTACATATGAAGAGGAATGGAATGAAGAGGAAGATGATGGTTCTTCATCCCCTATGACTACCTCCACAAAAAAGAGGAAGAAGAGTAGCCTTAAAATCAATTGAGCAGCTAAGCGTATTGTTCTTTCTAACAGTGAGGATACAAAGGTGGGCTTGGATGATTCCTCTCCTAGGAATGTGGATTTGGTTGTTGGTCAAGGAGAAGCTGAAGGTGGAGGTAATGAGGAGGGTTTGTAGGAAAATGTGTTGGTTACAGAGGCTGAGGATAAGTCGAGGAGGGAATCCAAACACATTGCCAAATTGAAGAATCGGTTCTTGAAAGTTTCTACAAAGGATTCCAAGGTGATTTATGAGCAGAAGGTTTCTAGTGAAAAGGCGGTGGAAATCGATGACTCCCTGATTCATACCTCACCCAATGTGGAGCTGGAAAAAGAGAATAAGGGTCAAGATGAGGAGGATGCTGAGAGGAAGAGTGCTAAGCCAGAGCCTCTAAAGGTAAATCCCCTTTTTGAGGACTTTTCTTATCTTGGTGATGATTCTACCTCAATGTTTGAGTTCTTGGACATGGCTACTTGGTTGGGGCCACTAGAAATTTTAAGTTATCTAAATGGACTCTTCAATATTTTAATAAGGTTAACATTAAAATAAGGGGTTTGAAGGAGAACTTGAAGAATGTTTTGAAAGGCTCAATGTCGAACATTCTAATCGACAAAATTGTGGACCTTGAGGGTTCCTTCCATGACTTAAAATCCCTATGTGAAGAACGATTGGCTGGCTTAGAAGCCAAGATATTGGATACGAATGCAGACATAAAGAAGCTTCTCTATGTGAGCCACATTTCAGTGAAAAAGAGTGTAGACTCTTTGGAAGTCCTGATCAGAAGGATTAGTGAGATCAGGGAGGACCAAGTGTATTTTTTTAAATTAATGGAGAAAGAGAATTCGGCCAAAGGAAAAGGTAAAAAAGGTACGAAAGATGATAGTAAAGGCCCTATTGTTAGAGGGTTTACTGAATGGAAAAATTCCTTTGAAGCTAAGAAGAAAGAGTTGTTGAACATGATTGAAATGCACATGAGCCAGGAGCTTGAGGTGCCCAACACCTTAAGCAATATGAAATAGTGTTATGTGAACTCTTTTTAACTGTTGTCTATTTTATGTTGGGTCTCAATTTTTTTCCTGTTGTTTTGTTGTTTTGATGATGTTGGGTGTTGTTGTTAGTTTATTGTTTTATCTCTCATACAACACCCTTTTAGTTTTGTTATTTTTGGTTTTGGTATGTTGTTGGTGTCTTATTGTAGTTTCTTTTAAGCAGCATTTTGTATCTTAAGTTGTAAATGGTTTCAAGTCCCTTCAAAACCTATTTTTCTCCTATAATCAAAACAAATATTGATGAGGTATGAGGTAAATTGGAGCAAAACATGGATATACAAACTCTCATTCAAAAACTCCAACAATATCCAAGTGTCAAAATTTGTATGGAAAAGTAGATGCTTTACACTTTATGGTACAATGAAAGTTGTACCTATGTTAAAACTCAACCCTTAAGCTTAAGGCTATGGTAGCTCTTGATGATTTTTGAAGACGTCATAAAATCAAGAATAATTTTGGGGGGAATGGAATCAAATGGAATTTCCAAATTTTGTGATAGAAAGAATGATATGCCAACAAAATAAAGGGGAAAAATTTGCACTATATGTCTTCTACAACCATTTTCTATTCCAAGCTATAGGTAGGAGGTATCCATAGATTTCATCACTAGTTTGTACAAGTCTATAGGAAAACAATGGCATCATGGTTGTTGATCAACTCATCAAATGTGCACATTTATGTTCTCTGTCACACATATTTGTAGCAAAAATATCCTCTACCTATTTATACACAACTTGAACTTAGCTCATCATATCATTTCCAATCAAATGGGTAGAATGAGGTGTCTAACAAGAATTTGAAGGGCTCTCTAAAGATTTGTTTCAAATAAATAAGGGAGATGGATGCAACGAATACCACTAGCAAAATACTAGTATCACTTGTTTCCACATTTCATCAAAAATGTCTTCTTTTTTTTAACTATATGAGAATCGTCCATCATCCACCACCTCTTTGTTGCAAGAAAAAGGTACTCTTTAATCTCAAGGAAAATTTAGCAAGCACACAAAACACAATGAAGTAGTAAACTAAATAACACCATAGTGAAAGGTTTTGAATTTTTTATGATTTCATGTATAGGCGAAAGCTTGTGTGGTTACAATACTTGACTACAAATCATTTTACAAAAAATAATATGTAGAATTATTAGTATGAAAAAATGTAAGAGAATTATCATATTTCATAGATAAGTTATATTTTTAAAAGGTTTTCACTATTAAAATAAGTATTATAAATAATCATGTATAGAAATAATGCAATTAAAATGTGTAATTAGAAAAACAAACAAACAATTAATCATAAGATTGATAGAAAATTGTGAATTGTTATCAGTCATGCTACAAACTTAAAAAAACATTTTGTGAGTAATTAGAATAAAAAAGAGGAAACTAGTATTGAACAATATAACTAATAGAAACATAATTATAATAATGTGTAACCAAAGAAAAAAACCAAAAGAGTACAAAGGAAAAAAAATGAGCTAAAAACCATGAAAATTCAAGCAAAGAATGAGAGGCGTGACTTAAAAAAACTAGGGTGAAACAAACAAGAAAAAAAGGAGAGGCCAAGACACAAATAAGATAAGGAAAGAATCAAGCTAAGGATAGCCAAGGCCAAGGGAGAGGACAATGGAAAGACTGTAGTGAATCAAATAAGGGGTAGAATGAAGGTAAGAGAGAAATGAAAAGGAAAGATTGTCAATTTCCAAGGAAATTTGAAAATAGTTGCCAACCAACACCTATCCACTCCTTGTCTTGATTAATATTGGTTGATGGTTGTATGCATGGTTTGATTCTTTTGAGTTTCTTCCTAAATCATTATCTTCTTGACAAATAGATTTGAAGAAATTTAACAAAGATTGTTGTGCAAGACATGATTGAAATTGGGTTGGTCATAGATATGGTTAGCTTCTTTGAGTTTCTTAAAAAAAAAAGTATATTCTAGTGAATTGGCTTCAAAGGAATTTAACAAATATTTTTTAATCAAGTCTTGATTGACATTGGTGGATTAGTTGCAAATATGGATAGCATCTTTGATAGAGATTGATTGGGATTGGTTCAGTGTGATGTCCCATTTATTTCTTTAATATTATGTATAATCTGTCATGCCCCCCAACATAGTCTGCATAGGAATTAATTAATGACTAGGATCGCAGCCTGTGACTAAAGAAGGAAAGTTCAAAGGTTCAATTAATGACAAGGTGGAACTAACATATAAAGGCAGGGGTCATTTCAATAATTAAGGAGGTCAAAACAAAAGACAGCGATTAATAAAGGAGCACTAAGATTAGTCTAACATAAAGTTGTGATCAAGAGGTAACAATTATTTATGAAGAGTCGTGATTTTTGGAAGAGACATTATCTTTCAAAAGGGTGTATCTCTTCACTCAACCATAATATATAAGAGGGGTCAAATCATTTTTAAAGGGGATTATTGGATGATTGGATCAATTAGAAATCTAGAATCCAACATCCATTGAATTTAATAAGTAATTTTTATGCATCATGGAGTATAATGTTTATATATATATATATATATATATATATATATATATATATATATATATATATATATATATATATATATATATATATATATATATATATATATAATCTCTTATGTATCTTTAAGCTAGTTACTAATGGGAATTTCTAATCTATTAAGGCTCTTATAATTATTAATTTAATCTATTTGTTACCCTATAAGAAATCAAGCATGGATCAACAAGGAAACATGATTGGGAGAGGTAGCAAATTGGTTCCACAATGTAAGTCGGCCACCACATGTTGGATGGTAATGAGATTTCTTGCCACTTGTGGGCCAAGGGGTGTTATACCACACTCTTGGGATTAATTGTGATGAACAATCTTTGGCCATCTTATGCTTGGTTATTGGAAATGAAACTATAGATTATATCCAATTAGATTATGTTATTTATCTTAATTGTTCATTTACTCTTAGGTTCAATAACTCATGATTTAATTTTACAATACTATTTGTAAAAAAATATATTGTTGGAATTGTTACTTTTGGGAAAAATCAGGCACACCCCAACTAAGCGACATTACAATTGGTATCAGAGCATTAATCCTACCAGTTTGCAAGACAAACCCACTTTAACATCCATTCAATTAGGATTAACCAATAAACCCTCTTCTTAATCAAACAAATAAAATCAAGTGGGCCAACATTAAATTTCTATATGTGTGTCATTCACATGTATGCTTCGTGTCTTGCATGCATTTTTATGTATACTTCATGTCTTACGTGTATTTATGTGTATGCTTTTTGTTACATATATTTATGTGTATGCTTAGTATATTGTGTGTATTTATGTGTATGCTTCATGTCTTATGCCTATGTGTTTGCTTCATGCCTAATGTGTCTTCAGTAGGTTTACTCCATGTGTGTTTATGATTGCTTTATGCTTAACAATTATGAAAATTCCAAATCTATAAGAGCTTTATAACACTTGAGATATAAAAGGGAAGAAGAGTTGTAACTATCAAGGTGAAAAGGTATGTGTTTATCATCAAATATTGTGCCTCTCCGACAGTCTTATGGGAAATTTAGTGAGTGAGGGACAAATTGCGTCTCATTGAATACCTTCACGATTTTTATAGAAAGTTGGCTTTTCTTTGGGGTTTGGAGATAAGGGGAGAAGGAAATGCAAACACAAAACATAAAAGGCGATGCACCAAAGCTTTTACAACATTTCAAACCCAAATCACTCCTATGAGTGATATAAATAGACATAGAATGCCACAACCCTTCATCGTTGGAAAGAGAACGAACAGCAAAGGCTAACTTCAAGTACAGTGCAGACTTTCAAATCTTTTCATAGGCAATGATCATTAAGGTTTGATCAAACATAAATATTTCTTATGAGTAATAGAACACTATCTTAGAAATCACATGAACTCTTCCTCCTAATACAGCATAGCATGACAAAACAACTTTCAAAAAAATAGAGAAGTCCAATGATATAGTCCAGTTTTCTTAAGCTACTACTCTACCATATGAGCATACAACATGGGAATCAGCTACTTAAACTATCTATATTTAGCTTACAAGATATATTGTTTCATTCAAAACGATAATATAAAGAAAGAAAGCTTGAAAAAGGTCATACATACACAGTCTCAGCAATTTATACTCAATAGTTCATGCTTTTAAATATCAAATGAACTTTAAAATAGAGGTTGGATTCCAATCCGACAATAGTGTAAACCTTAATAGATATAACATGCCAAAGAAAAGTAGTTCTAAAAATTTTCTTCTGAAAATAATTCTAAAACCCTAAGAAAACTAAAGAAACTTCTCTTTAAACAAAGAAACTGTAACTTGGAATCAAACCCCTCATTGTCTCATTTCCCTCCTTATATAGTTGTCAAACGAAGAAAACACTACCTCAGCACATAATTAATTGCTATTAGATTTTGATACTTGATTGCTCACAATCTAATCATAGATCTTGGTTAGGTTGCAAAGATCTTTGCTCGTTAATTCTCAGTTGTTGCATTAATTCCTTTTAGATATTTAACAAAGATAGAGGCCCATAAATGATCAAATCCTAAAAACCAATCTGGAAAAAGGATTCTACTGATTAATCACTTCACCCTGAGGCACCGACTCAAAGCTTCCATCCCAAAAACCAAGAAAAGAAAGGCTAGCAAGCTCCAACAGACTCCCAAAAGATATCATCTCATAAGAGGCGCAGCCCTCCTGTAGTGAAGAGATGACACGTCACGCGAGCAAAGATCTTATGTTTTTTGATGTTTTGGAGAAAACTTCAGCCAAGCTAACACATGTCTTGGGCCCTCCTCTAAAAGGAAAACAATAAAAATAAAGCCATGTACCCACCACGTGGTGCATTGCCCGTCTTTCCGACCAGCCTTGCATAAACCCAGACATCTCTGAAACCAAAAACAAAAGAAGTTGAATATTGAAAGACTAAGGAAAATAAAAACATTTCACAATTCTAGTGACTCACAAGGGCCTTCACTTACGGAGGTATGAACCTAGCTCTCTAGAAATTCCTAGAGTTTAAGGAAAGAGGAGTGTTGCGCCTACTATTCTACTTCAATTGGTAAGGGAATACTATGAATGAGCTTGTATGCTTGGTCAAGTTGGAAAAATTCTTTCAAAGACATGACTCCCCACCTTGCAGTAACCACTCCAAGGTAATGATAAAGATGAGAAAGGTGAAAAATATCATGCTCGATCTCATCGGTTGCATGCATTGTACTTGAACTCAGGAGTTCTACAAAAGTCTAATACTTTTGTTTGATAGCTTATGTAATTTTTTCTACTATTTACACATCTCTATCTGGGGAGAAAAGAGGAGGTAGCTCATAATTGATCAAGACATTGAAATCCTTTTTTTACCTCTTCAACTCTCCTTTCCAACACCATCTGGAAATCTTTGCACTTTTTGGCGACCTTGTAGGAGTTGACAATCTCACTTACTTTGATGGAAGCGATTCTTTGATCAGGAACTCTGACATCTTTCAAGATTTTGTCGAAAGCCACACAAAGCCTGGAAATGAAGCTTTATGATTCTGCCACTCGAGAGTCACATGTCTGCAAAATATGATCGGCCATCCAACCAATTTTTCCATTTATTTCTTAGAAATCCCTCAAGAATTGCAAGACAAGCTTGAGAACAGGAACTACAGCTACAATTTGCTCCCAGTGTGAAGATATCAATCTTTTTAGTAGTGGGAGTGACCCGGTCTTCTGAGCAACTACCAACTCCTGACTGAGTTGAATCTCCTTGATTCTTGCATTCTCCTCTACTCAATCTCTCTCCTTGAGAGCGTTCACCAGTTTGGAGTTTATTCTTCTCATCTCTTGGTCACGAGTCTACAAAGCGGACACAGTCTCTTGTTTCTCCAACCTCAATCTTTTCACCTCTGCCTATGCCTTCCTGACACTGTTAGAAGCTTGAGATTAGACACTATCTAGCTCTTTCTATAGGTTTTTGTGATTAATTATGTACTCTATGTTGGTCTGATGCTGGGTGGCAAGGTCAATTTTTAATTTCTCAATTTTGGCATGTAGTCGAACTTGTTCACTCTATGTTTCTTCAAGCAACCTCGAGGTTTCCTCTTACTTACCTTGAATTTGCATTATGCGGGCCATCTCCACATCTTTGGCCTTGATTTCATTTGACAATATGCCCACTATTTCCCTCACATTAACCAACTCTATCTCACACTTCTTCAACTTTCTGCCTAGCCTTTCATAGTCTACATATACTACCTGTTGGGTGGTCTTAGTTAGGACCACCTTGTCACGTGGACGAGTTACATTCAAATCTAGGCCCATCGTCAAGATGTCATGATCCTCCATCTACATCTACCCCTTGGGCCTATCCACGAGCAGCATCATAGTGCTAATCAAGAGAGAATTATGCTCCTCATTGTAACAAGCCTCAATTTTCTTGGTAGTCAGCAACTCGGCATTCTTCAATAGCCATCTTTGTTTAGCATTTCGTCGAGCCAGCTTGGTTGTATTGAAATGATCTTGGAGGGTTTGAGGAACATCGACATTTTTTGCTACAATAGGGGCACCGGGAGGAAAACCAAAAAGGGTAACAGAAGGGGAGAGCTCATATTTATGAGCATGCAGTGAAGCAAAAGGGAGCGTTATCATGGAAAAGGGTGGCACACCAAGCTGAGACTAAATGGGAAATTTTCCAATAGGGTTGAAGAGAGACACGGTCGGGCGGAAAGGTGTTTGCTTGGAAGATTATGGGTTGGGAGTGGGGGTTAGCACGGACGTATCAACTCTTTCTAGAGGGGCCCTTGACAGGGCAATCAAAGAGACAATGGCGGCTGAAGCGGATGTTGCTCATTCGGCATGTGGGGTAATTTTGGGAGGTTCATTACAAACAGCAGCAGATGTACTCAGGATTATCAAGTTAGGACTTGAGGACAAAGAGTTCCTTTCCATGGGAGGAGGCAAGGTGGCAACCAAAGATGTAGAAACAGGAAGAAGAGAGGGAGCGAAACTTACCTGAATCTCAGTAGTCGACACATCTTGTAGAGTGGACTCCACTTCTTCTCCTTGGGTCGGCATGTTGGATAGGCCTAGATCTTGGACCCACCTTCCCTTTTCATGACTAGAACTAACATGTTCTGATCTCCTGGCCACCAAGTCCTTTGAAACTTGTCCCTCAACAATCGTAGCAGATGACACTCTCAGAGATCGTCGGGTTCTCTTTCCTTTACTTTGGGAGCTAGAGGAGGATGAAGCTCATGAATCCCTTCACTTTGAATCCCTCTGTCTATTGGATTCTCGAGGTCAGGAAGCCCGACGTGGAACTTTTTCCTCATCAATTTCATGGCTGGTCTCTGGATTTCTATTATAAGTGTTGGCCTCCTTATCATAAATCTCTTCGAACTCCTCATCCTATGGGAATTGTTCAACAAGAAGGGTGAGGCACTGCAGCTCCTGTTGGAACCTCCAAAAGTATGCCTTCTTTCTTTCTGACCAACCTCTTTTCTTCAACTACGTACTAATAGATTTATTTATTGGAAGATTCTTGTCATACTATACCTTTGGTGTGTAGAAGCTCATCCATTCTGGTCGTTTGAAAGGAATGTGTTTCAAATCAATGTACACCTCTGCACTTTCTCGAGTTAGATTCTTCCTCCTCTCAAAGTATTCCCACTCTTCATGTCTTAAACTATAAAGTCCCCATGGGTTGTAGCCCCACTTATCGCATATGAGGACTAGGCTTAAGGCTGCTAATAGACCCCTGATCTCATCCTCACAAAATTGTTTTTCAGTGATACTTGATTGTTAGTAATATTGAGGGCAAGTGGATATAACTTTGTTTTGTTTCTCCCAACACCATAGATCTTGTCGACAATGGTCACCTGGAGCATGATTTCAATGTGAAGACTATGTCTGTCACAAATCTGGGGAGTCAGAAAGACTCATCAGGAAATATGTGGAATCTAATAAATGTGAAGTCCACACTCAGGAAATAATCCACTGGGTTTGGCAAGATTCTCATCTATTGTAGGACCTCGGGAGAGAAGTGGCCAATAGGGCGAGGCAACAATTCTTGATGTGTTGACCTCAAAAAGTGATCTACAAACCAATAATATTCCCCTGTTCTAGAAAGTATATGGGTCCACACAGAGACTAGCTGGAGACAGCCCCTTTCATCTAGTCTAGATATTGGTACATTTATCCCTAGCCATTCATGATTCTGATGCAAAACTAAATGAGTCAAGAAAGAAGCATACCTGAATTTGGAATCAGTTTTGTAATTCTTCAGCTAGTTCAACATGTCTCCAGCTATTACTTCAGAAAAATCATCATGCCTCTAGTTCTTTTCTCTTTTTAGCACAAAGGCTAAGCTGGACTGAAAAGGAATAACCTGAGCATCGTCGTCAAGACCAAAAACCCAGGCCAGCATTGAGAACACTGACTGTGTGTCCCCCTTGAATTTCTCATATGAAAGAGGAAAGGGAAGATGACCTTTGTCCGGTTATTCCTTTGTTTCTTCTTCATAAAAATTTGTTCTTCTGGTCATTTATTCCCCAAAGAGATCCATCTTGTCTTCATCAAAAGGCTCTGCATCCCAAGCCGTAGGGATGCACAACATGTTTTGTATTGTTTGAGTAGAAACAGTAACCCTAATCTAGCCATTTTGAATGACCCTTGTTACCTCATCGAATCTCCTTGCACATGCATAGACTAACTCCGGGAATGGATGTATAGTGGGCAAATGAACTATGGAAAATCACAATCCTAGAGCCGAAGCACAAAACCTTCGGCCAGCTCATACCTTTCCTTTCTTTGAAACGCGCCTTCTCTGAGATTTTTAGGGTTAACCGACAACTTGGGGTCAAAAACATTGTCGACGATATTTTGCACTACCTCTCTTTTTATAGGCTTATCAATCAACACCCTTTTGCAGAATTCAAAGGGTCACTCCTCCACTGTCAGAGTGTTGGCGAACAACTTCCGCCCAAAAAAATTGGCATAGCCAGGTCGTAGACTTGAAGCTTCGGCTTGTCTTCCAAAGGTTAAGGGTTCTACCATGACTACATCAAGAAGTTGCAGAGAATTCCTTAACAAAAATGACCACTTGCCTTTTGCTTGAAAAGGAAAACCTACTTTTGAGTGCAATTAAATCTCTTGCTTGTACATGTAGTTAAGACTACATTATTACTGTTGGTCCATTAAATGTTGCCATTGAGGCAATACATGTGAACATGAGATATGTATCCCTCTGGAATGTCGAGAACACCGTGAGGATGGAACTAGTACATTCTCCCTACCACCTCTTTTAAAAATAAATTTGTTGCATTGAAGCATGTGCTTTTTTCTATGTGGAATGTGCTGAAGTGGTGCAAGGTACCCCTTGAAAAGAAATGACCATTAATTTTTCAGAGTTATTTAGCATGTTAATCCATGTCTTTTCTCATTAGTAAGTTGGCTGGCATTGATGATGGCAAAGGACACATGTCAATAATCGGTGTATGAGAGCATTTACTCCCAACACCCAAATTTATTTCTCAAGGCATTTCATCAAATCCTTTGTATGATTTATCTACCTTCATTTTGTCTTAAAACTTTTTGTTGTCGTCTGGCCAAAAATAGACATTCCATTGATTGAGTTCATCGGCTCAACTTTCTATATATAGCTACGCCACCTTTTGCAACATTTATTCGAACATATAGTCCCTTAAGTTAGCTGGCCTTCCACTTATTCTCATTCTACCATAATCTATTGCTTTATCAGAATGTATGTTGGCTTAGGCACTCCCATCTGGCTTCTTCCCAGGAGACCGCAATAATTCTTTGCAGGAAAGGTCACTAGTGACTGAATCAAGCTCTTGGTGAAGAAATGTGACCCCCTTTTCATGATTGCATTCAAATGGGTGGTTGGTGTAGACTTCATTACCAATGAGAACTAGCTCTAGAGCAACTGCAACGCGCTTTCTTGCTTTGTCACCTCACTGTTGGACCTGAATGTGTCCAAGCCTATAATAATTGAACTGTGCCACAAGATGTTTGACACCTCATTGATGGAAGGGATTGGTGAGATAGTGCAAGTGGCCATCACTGGTGTGGGTATCTCGAGCGCTATGGACCTCTGCAAGCACATGGACTTCGGCATAGATGTACCCTAGTTGCCCTTTCTTTCTAATTTTTGCACCATGGACATCAAGATGCACCACTACTCTTCTCATCCACCAACTATTTTTTTGTTGCAGGTGTATGGCATGGAGTGGGTTCTGGGACTTCCCTGGAGGAAGCACTTCGACTTTCTGGTGCAGAGTCGCAACGAATAGGCCTTTAGCCTATGTCATGGAGTTCGCATCCATTGTGTTTTTCAATCTCCTTTTGCACCATGAAAAACAAGGAGAAGAAGAGGGAGAAAAGAAAAAGAAGAAAGGAGACCCGATAACGAGCCTTTATGGCTTCTTGGGTGATAGTTGGAGGCCTTTTCTGACTATTTTTGTACATTGCCTCCCCTTTTGACCTTTTGGCTCCATAACTCCTTTTGGGTTTGCTTGAGAGAGCCTTATCTTTAAATCTGAGCCTCGGGCTTGCATTATATGTAAAATTTTCAATAAATATAATATAATACAAGCTTTTTGTTTCTTTAGTGTTCTTCTTTAATTGCTTTATTCTCAAAATTTTGAAATATTTACAAAAAAAATTACATATGATACATAACTATTAAAATTTTCTAAAGAACTATGCATTTGAATGGAAAATATTTAGATAAATAATGTTCACCGATATATCTAAAGTGTTTCCTTCCATATCTTCAAGCTCATATGTGTTCTTTTCTTTGCATGCACTGATTCAAAAAAGGTCATTTCCACAGTGCTTCAAATATTGTGTGTTGCCTCGGTTTTGCAGTACGTTCATCGTACTTGAGCACTAAGCTCCCTTCTTTGAATTCTAGGTTAGAAGTCTTTTTTTCAAACCATCGCTTGACTATCTGTTGGCGATTAATCATGGCTCCATGAGCCTTTTCTCTATCTTCCTCCAGTTTGAGGAGTTATGCCAACTGTAATTCCATTCCACCATTTTCTTCAATCTCCAGGGCTTTCAGTAGTTGTAAAGTAGGAATTTCTATGGAAATGGGTATCACTACCTCTTTTTTGTACATGAACTCTTAAGGAGAGGTCTTTAGAATCTGCTTGGGGGTAATTTGATCTACCCACAGAGCAGCTTGTAAATGCTTGTGCCAATCTCTTTGTCATTCTGACCCAATGTGTTTGACTAACCTAGTTAGGTTTTTGTTGGACTTTTCTAACCTGTTCCCTTGTGGGTATTAATTTGATGAATTTTTAAGGAAAATCCCATGTCTAATACCAAAATTAGCATCCTTGACCCAACAAAAGCTTGGGCATTGTTGGATATGATGGTCTTGGGTTGACCAAATCTAGCCACTATTTCTTCAACGAAATTAACAATTTGGAATATGCGAACTTTCCCCACTTAGTGGTAAATGTCATCTTGTGTTGGTCGCTCTCCTTTACATATACCTGGTTATATCCCGAAAATCCATCAAGTAGTGAGAACATTTCGGATCTGGCCATTATCTACAGAATTTGCTCCATTGACGGCAAGGGGTAATGGTCCTTTAATGAGGCCTTGTTCAAGTCCCAAAAATTGACATAAATTATGATGTCACCATTCTTCTTTCAGACAAGTACCATATTTGACACCCAAGTGGAATGATTGATCGGATATATTATTCTTGACTCAACCAACTTGGTGAGCTCTTGTGCCATCAAGGCTTCAACCTTTGGGTTGACTGGCCTTTGCTTCTATCAAATAGACTTGGACCCTTCCTCCAAGTCAATGGTATGTTGAATTATACCTAGGTCATAACCTATAAGATCATCATAGGTCTAGGCCATAACTTCGTAGTATCCATAGCACAAATCCCTTAATCTTTCTTTATCTTTCCGCGAAACCTTCTTTCCAACTTTAAACTTTATGTCGCTTCCAACATCCATCTCTTCATAATCTCTTTCGTCTGCAATGAACCTTTGCTTGCCATTTCTCACATCTTCACAATCAAAAAAGTTCTCGAGGGAAATCAACCCTCTAGGAAGCTTGTTCCCTTTTAATTGGATGACCTTCCCTTCGATAAATTCTATTCCTGGGGACAAATAGTCAGGAACCATCCCTCCCTTTTGTATGAAGGTAGCAATCTGAGTGTCATCATCAAAGACTTGCCAATTTTTGTTGTTGTCCAGGATTGAGGGTTGGACGATAACTTGCACTGCATTTTGCTTGGTTGAGTCAGAGACTGGTTCAAACTGTGATCCAATTGATGCCATCTGATCAGTGACATTGTTCTAAGATCGAGGAATAACTTGTACATTGAAGGCTTCAAAATTCTTGATCAGGTCCCAAATCTGGTGTCTATATGACTTCATTCAGGTGTTCTTTGTAGTTGCTTGACTGCGGACCTAGCTCACCACCATCTCTGAATCTCTAAAAACTTGCACTCTCTTTATACCCATCCTTTTCGCAAGGATTAGACCATGGGCCAAGGCCTCATATTCAACATCATTATTTGAGCATGAGAACAGAAAATGGTAAGCTCTAAGTATTTTGGATCCCATCGGAGATAGTAATTAGACACCCACTCCAATGTCGCTTTACACTTGGCACCATCAAAATATAGGGGACTCCATAGACAATTATCATACGGGTCATCAGATTTCTCCTTACCCTTCATTAGTTTCAGAAAAACTTGATCACCATCAAAAATTACATAGGTGTCTAGCCCTGTTGCATGGAAATTGTCAAACGGATTAGAATCAATGAATTGGTTGAGTAGCACTTCTTCCTCAGAAGTTCACTCACTTGTATCCTCTTCATCTTCTATCATTTCTACGCAATATTTCTATTGTTGAGAGATGGAATTATGTGTAGCTTCAAAGCATAGGAATGCATTGTCTGCAATGTGTTTGGGATGTAAATATTTAGAAAGAATCTTCATCTTTACCCCGTGCTTGGTTCTTAATATTAGGTGGGACCAGTCAAGTGCTAGGTATCCACCAAGCTTAGCGGTGAAATCTCTTGATTGACACACTTTGAAGACCGGTGGAATGTTTATCACTGCTACTTCTTGTGTGACTGTTTGACTTGGGCAAGAGAAAAGGGTCAAAGACAGATCTTTTATCTGACCAATGATCTAAACCTTCTTCTTGTCCTATTGCATGATTCATTTTTCAAGGGGCTCATACTTAAGCTTCAAAGCATCCACCACTTGTTTTGGCATGATAGTTGTACTGGCTCCCAAATAAATCATATTATTATGTAAAAGCTTATCTCCCACAATAAGTGTTAAAAAGAAAGATGTGGGATTTGGCCTATTTACCTCTTTCTCCTTTGTATTATCCACATCGTTTGCATACGCTAAAGCTTTTGGCACTTGAGGTTCCAACGTGGGTACCTTGTTCCTTCTTTGATCACATATTGAAGCTACTCCTATCTGAGGGATTTCCTCCTCTTTCTTCAATGCTTCCCAAAACAAAGTCTTTTGTTCAAGAATAGATATGACATCCCACAATGATACATTGGCGGGCGCCTTCTTCAATTGCTCCACTATGTTAAGCATCTCGATTGTTTGGGCCTTGGGCTTAAACAATGGTATCTCCCTCATTTTTGAAAGAACACGTTCCGATGTGACTAGGCTTGGTTTTTTACTCATCTCTTTCTCAGACAACAGTAGATTACACGATTGTGGGACAAGCTGGATGACGAGTGGTGGCAATTGCTTCTCTTGCAATGGCGGTTCATGCGGTTGAGGTCGTGGTAGAGATTGTTGCATGTATTCTCTAGTGACCCTTCTTTTAGACCTCATGTTGTAATCTAATTGTACTTGGGAAGCACTAGTCGTTGGAGCTTCGTTTACGAATACCACGTCTTCTTCCTCCATCCATGAGAATAGTGCTTGATCGGGTGCAATGTCTAGCCCTTGCTCCAAGGACATCCCTTGCATTTGTGCTCTAAAATGAGCATTCTCTATTTTGGAGAACTCATATTCATCCGCACTCATGAGCACACCTTTGCTTCTTTGTTCTACCATCCTTTGTTGCATATTTTCCCTAGGGAAATTTTGGGGAAGATGACTATCGCTGCATGGGAAACACCATACATTATCTTCTTCTGCCAAATTGTTCTGGCCTAGGATCATTTCTCTACTCTGGTTGTCTTTTACCGTCTGAAGTGGCATGGTGACCGAAACTATCTGGTTTGCGGATGTTGTTTGTTGGCCGCCTCCTCGGGAAAACTCCTAGTATGTATTTTGTTGATAGGATGGCTTGCTTCCACCGTAGGTCTGAGTGCTCGGCTTTGGAGGCATCACCAACTGTCATTTGATGATAACTAGTCATTAGCAAGAGTCTGCATGAGACTCTTCATGCCATTAATATATGTTGTGACTGAGTTGGAGCCCGACATGTTGCTTTGTGTGGCAGGATACACATACATGGACTGTAGCATGCCCGACGTCGATTGTGTAGTGGAAGTGTTTGAAGAAGCTTCTTCTTGAGATGTTCTAGAGGGTTATGCAAACATAGGCATAGGGGGTCATGGTGGGAGCTTTCTAGCATCGATCAGACTATTTTTCGTGTGCACCACCACCTCATACACATCAGGCAAGATGTCTCCTCCCATTGAATTTATCATAACACGATGTCTGAATTGATAGCCTTTAGATAGAACATGAACGCCATCACAGCTAGGGGTCAAGCAGTCACAGGGATCCTCTGCCAAGTTTTATCAAACCTGGTGTTGAAATCACTCATGGCCTCTTGCAGGGCCCTTTTGATGGTGATTAATTCATGTAATAGTGAGGAGCGATCTCCCTTTTTTGAAAAGTGTTTGAACAACCTCTCTCCAAGCTGGTTCCAAGAGATAATAAATCCCAAAGTCAAAGATCGATACCAATCTTGGGATTTTCCTTTGAAAGACGTAGCTAATAGCCTTAGAGCGATATTTTCCTCCGCTATATTATGTACCCTACATACTTATGTTATATCTTGAAGGTGTTCAGAAGGGGTTTTGAGGTCTTCTCCAAAGAATTTTGGGATAGCCTTAAGGGCATTAGCGGGTATGGCAGGCCATACATCTGGGGGTGTGGGTGGTTGTAGTGAACTACCACTATCCCATGTTACAAAATTTCTAGGAGGAAAGGAGAGGTACGTGAGATATAGAGAAAAGATTCCTATGAATCAGATATACAGGTAAACTTATTTGGAAGTTTAAGCCTTCGAGTGGAGTAGATAAAGCTCTAGATACTGGGCTCTTACTTCTTACTCTATTGCTCCTTATAGGTGATACAAAACCTGTAAGTCTTCTCCTTCTAGGTATTGAGGCAGGTAACTAAGAGTATTGGAAGTGACCTCTAGAAGATGCTCTTGTTTAGAATTTGGGCATGAAACTTCCAGTTTCCTTACTTAGCCTAATTCAAGAAATATTTCTGACTTCTAATCAGGCATTTGGAAAACTTCTAGTCCCACCGGGTGTGCCAGAAAAAAAAAATTGATCATCAAAGCTTGCGCCTCTTCGACAAGCAAAGAAAAATGTTTCACAATATGACTCCCTCAAACTTGAGATATAAAAGGGAGAGAATTTCATTTGAGAAAAACATCCATAACATTGTTGAATAATTCAATGGAGAATAGAACCTTAAGTGATTTTGCAAGTAAATTAAATTAGGTTCTCAAGAATAGAGATGATGTGAGAAAGGATGTGACTCCTAATGTGAATGGTTGTGACCCTTCAAATGTGAAAGGTTGTGAATCCCTCAACAATAAGATATAAAAGGGGAACATTTCCATGTGAATAAATCATCAATAGGAAATAAATCTATCAATCAATTTGGAAGTATAGTATTATTCTCAAAAGGTAGCCATGAAGGGTGGTGATTCGTTTACTATGAAGGGTGGTGACTCCTTTATAATGAAGGGTCGTGACCCCTCTATAATGAAGGGTGGTGACTCCTTCAAGAAATGAATATAAGGGATAAATCAATTCATTGGAATTCAACAAGCAATCATCACTCATTTATTCATCAAGAAATCAAGCAATCAAAATATCAAAAAGATTCCCAAGGAAGGAACAATCAATCATAACAACTCAACATAGTTAATGATAAAATCTAATGATATAACTTAATTTTCAAATAGAAATCCATGTGTTTCCATCACTAGTTGTCATAAAAAATTAGGCACAACTAAGATACAAAGATGGATTAAGACTATCCTACTTTCAAACTTCGAGATATAAGTGCACTACTATATCATCTTGACCTAGGATGATCAATCTCTTAAAAGTCAAACAATAACATTAAAGTCCGTGCAAGAATATTCCAAAACAATCTACAATGATTTATCCAAAAAAAATTGTCTTACCCATAACACCCCATTTGAAACATCATAGAGTGAGTTATTATTCCTTGTTGAAATTATAAGTAATAATAAAAATCTAAGTCTAAATTCAACCAAACTCTGATATGCCAAAACAACAATTTTTTGACTGAATGTAATGAAGACAACTCAATTCCTTAGGAACCTACAAGATTGGACTCTCGAGATATCTTAAGAGAAATATTGTAAATCTATCAAAGCTTCATAAAGGAGGAACACATTTGTACTTAAAGATTATAAAATACAAATCAAGTTCATACCACATGTGATTGAAACAATGGTGATGCATGGATTTAACTTATAACCTACAAAATTGATCTTGTAGATTTTGTTTGTGGACCAAGTTCACTTCTATATTTAATATCTAGAGTAGATCATTTCATCCCAGGGTCTTATTCTCCTAAGTGATCCTTCTTGATTAGAGTAGCTCTACATTCACAACTAAAAATCAAGGACATTAATATTAGGCATACATGTGCCTTAAATAAATTTGATACAAATCAAGTTACACCCAAATTGTTACATAAGTCTATTTTAAGTTACATCGTGGGCCCATAACCCACAAATCTCAGGATCATTTTCACCTCTCAAACTTTGGGAAAATTTGATGTCATTTAGATGAATCAAATGAAATAAAACAATATTTCCCAAGATATGAAAACAATCTTAGTATCAAACATGGGGATATGTTAAATTTTACAAGAGGATTGACAACCTATAATTGATTTGAAAGTTGGACAAGAATTAGATATTAGTGTAAACCTATAAAATTAAGTTTATCCCTGAAGTGTTTGTAGGTGATAATTGTTTGCTATGAATTCTAAGATTTTTTACATCTTTCATCTTATTGAACTTGATCAATCCAATAATTTTTTACTTGAGTATTATCTAGGAATTATATACATGAAGTTATAACACATCATTAATTACTTGTGAGTCTATGGCAAGGTGATATATGTTGAAAGATGTTTGACTAGGTTAAGTGTTACAAAAACCCTATAAGTTATTTTACATCCTCATTAGAAACAAATTTGCCTCAAAATTTTGTCGAATCTTTACACAAAATGCAATAAGGGTAATCAAGAGTTTGGATTCATTTCTTTGCATCCTTATGGTAATGAAATGAGAAAAAACTTAAGTAATAGGTCTTGCCAATTTCCAACTCATGCTTTTGTTGTTGAGAGTTATTGGGGAATAGTAGTACATGAGTCGGAAGAATATTGGACGATAAATTATCCTCATACTTTAGAAGATGGTATTAACCTTATTGGTAGTCAAGTTGAGGCAAGTATACTAGCAACTACTCTTCGAAGACATCATTGTAGTATGGAGTCAAACATAACCAAGACAATTACCACTAGTGTAGAGTTTTCAATTCCTAATTATAAAAGTATCACAAATGAAACTAATCACATCACAAAAGGAGCAATGTCTAAGAATTCCAAATCTACAAAGTTGATATGGGGTCTTCATAAATTTAGGAGCTTCCTAGTTTGTGATTGTTTCACAAGCAATCTAATGGAGTTTGTAAAAATTTTGAAGTTCTGGGTCATAGTACTCAAAGTTCTAAGTGTTCTAATGGTTTTGTGAGGGCTAGGGTTTTCAATTTTTGTGTATAGGGTTCACCATAGGGATAAAACTCTCCTAAAACCCTAAGTTTTATGTGCCTTAGTCATTCTTTATATTTTCTCGTTGACAGGTTGAGTCAATTTTTGGATGGTTTAAGTTATGTCTAGGCGTCCATGTCTTGACTTGCCTCATACTTTATTTTAACCACACTTTCCCATATTTCCAAAGTCTTTGAAATATTTGGCTAAGTCTAATGTTTGTTGGTCCTTTGAGTGGTTCTTATAACTACGTCAGTTGTCACCATGGTTCTCAAAACCTTTTCTTTTATCGATAGTGTGCACCCTTCAGTTCATTTGGTCCTTCATCAGTCTTTTGGTAAGTTCGCATAACTTTGTTGGCTATCACCATGGTTTTTAAAACCTCATCATGTGCCAATTAAGACATGCCTTTACCTTTATTAAGTATCATTAATTCATTTGCCTAAGTGTGGCACCCTTTTATAAAAACTTTTAGTGCATGTGCAAAATCTTTCACTTAGGTTGTTTGTCCATCACATGACTTATTCACATCGCAAGTTGAACTCTTCAGTGTCTAAAGAAAAGCATGATGTGTGCTGACAATCCACATCAGGATACGTGGAAGACATGTATTGCATCGCACTCCTCTAGTGCATCGCAATTTCTTGTTCATTGGGATTAGGCCTATTTGCAATGTGCAATGCTCTAAAATCAACAGCTTTGATGAATAGGGAGCGATCCAACAACCATCGAGTGAGTGCGATAGGGCAAGATGCAATATTCATATATGGCATGGTGAGGACTTCAACGGCTCTGATTTGAAGACAAGGATGGAACGGCTATTGCATGTAGTCTTTGCCTCACATTTTCATGTTGTGAAGTCGATGTTCAATTTGTGATATGTGAAAGGATCATGAAAGAATATTTGGGTGCCAGATGTCGATTAACTATTGCATAGCATGGGTTTAAGCCATCGCAATTTTGGGTCTCAACTATTGAGTGAAGGTCGCAATACAAGGATGCCACACGACAGTCGTTGATCATGCTTCTCATGTTGATCAAAAGTTGTGATTTAAACTTCAAAGGACTTAATCTCAACCATCCACTTTCAATCCAATGCTTAGAATTCAAACAAGAACGACTAGCTGACAATTATGGTGCGACATGAAGATGTTCAGTGAAATGGAGGAGTGGATGAAAGAAATTTTTTGTTTCCAGCATGTAACTACCTTCTTCAATGAGCATTTTTTGAGGAACATGGGAACGTGCTTCTGCAATCTTAATGGAGATGGTTTTATCTTCTAAAATTCTCCCTCATGCGCAATTAAGGTTTTAAATGTTGTAACTAAAAAATTGAATTGAATGGTGTCAGAGGCTCGAAGCTTGTTGCTCCCTTATTCTATAAAAGGGAATTCACAGTCTTCTATATAGATCTTTGGGTGAATTTTGTAATGAATTGCAGATAATGGAGTCAAGGTAATTCTAGGGTTTTGGTGTTTGAGTCTTATGATTGGTAGTGTTGCATAACAATACTGGCATTTTTTGGAATTCAATGGCAAAATTTTGAGGCAAATTGTCTCCTAATGTATGGTTTGCATATATTATGAATGAATAGATCAAGGATATTTCAATTTGTCTTCATGGTTGTGTATGTGAGTGTATGTTTCTTATTAAGGCACTTATTTAAATAATAGGTTAAATGCTTTATTGAGAACATAGGTTTGTGTGAATGAATATCAGGATTTGATAAGTAAAGTTAGTGAGGAATACTAAGCATAATATTGTAAGGCGTATTGTGAAGCTTTAAATGTTTAGGTGAAATGTTGTTGTGGAACCCCAATTGCACTAGTTCTAACTCTGTGGCCCTAAGATAAGGCTCCAATCTCTTGCCTTTGTGTGTAATTTACAATGTCGAGTTCAAACACTCTAAAATACTTTCAATCTTTAAGTTTTATTGAATATGTATGTTGGAATGAGTTCTTATCTTGTTTTATGGTCTTGAGAATGTAAAATGCTTGAATGATTTAAACTAGATCTTCTTGTTTTCATGAGCCTCAAGCAAATTTGCATTGAACACATCTGCTTGTCACAGTATTTGTAATAATTGAAATATAGGATATTGATAAATATTGTCAAGGATCACCCTCCCAGGTTTTGTAGAGCTTGAAGTGTAGAGGAAAAGTTATTGTAACTTTCACCTACTTGTTGGCCAAACCCTCAAGGCAACCAATCATTGAAAGTGGTTAAATCATAGGTTATGTTTGAAACCAGATTGGGAATTAAAAACAACCAACACAATCCTAAGCAAGGTGGACTGTGATGTCCAATTTATTTCCTTAATATTATGTATAATCCATCATGCACCTCCCCCAGCACAGTCTGCACAAGAATTATTAATGACTAGTATTGCAGCCTATAAGGAGGTAAAATTCAAAGGTTCGATTAACAACAAGGTGGTTTAACATATAAAGGCAACATCATTTCAATAATTAAGTCAAAACAAAAGGTAGTAATTAATAAAGGAGTGCTCAGATTAGTCTAACAAGGCAACAATCATTTCAATAATTAAGGAAGTCAAAACCAAAGGTAGTTGTATATACTCAAATTTGGTCCGGAGGAATTAATTAAATACTAGTTATTTAATTAATAATCTTTAATTCTTCTACTTATAAATAAATTAAAAAATTTATTATATAGTTCACTTTCTCTAATTCTACCTATCTTAAATCATTCTCTTCTTGTCTTAATTAAATGAACAAATTTGATTAGTTTGTTTTATTTAATTAATTTTCTCTAATTAAATTTGAATTTAAGCACATTTCTACTAACCTCTTTCCCACCTTCCACCTCATCATGTGTCTCAAGAAAATTTAAATATTTCTAATATTTAATTTGGCATTTGTCCTCAACAAATTCTAACAAATTTGGGACACTTGGCCTTCATCTTCATTTTATTCCTCTTCACACTTGGCAATTTGTTCTTCTAAAGGAAAAACATCCCCCTTTTCTCTCTAACCCCTTTGTCTTCAACCGTCCATTCTCCAGATCAAATCCAGACCGTTGATTTCTGCCACTTAGGCTCATGCCTTGGAAAATCTATAAACAGGCCCTCATTTACAACAAAAAGGGAGAGAGTTGGGCATAATTACACTCCATAGAATTTTCATTAGCATTATCATCTTAGCATTGTCATTCTAGTATTTTCATTTTAGTATTAAGTAGTTTAATCATGGCATTACCATTAGCAGCATCTTAATTACTGTAGTTTCATCATATCATTTTCATATAGCAGTATCATAGTAGCATCATTATCTTTGCATATCATCTGCAGCTAGTTTATTAATCAATCATGTAGGAAACATTTCTTGCATTCCCAGCATCTCTCATTCTTCAAGTTGTCATTTGGAAAGTCATGTGCACAAACAATCTAAGAGCAAAAATGACTTAAAGAATCTTTGGAGATAGAGGACAATGAGACGCCATTGAGGAATTGTTTGTTTCAGTTTGATTGTTATTTGAATTCCTTGATATAATGTTTCATTGGTGTGTTGTATAGATTTTACTTGCGTATTCATGACATTTTACATACACATAAATTGGCAAAAATCAAAAAAAAAGAGGAAAAAATCCAAAAAAAGTAAAAAAAAAGGCAGAAAAATCCAAAAAAGAAAAAATACAAAAAAATCAGAAAAAGTGCAATAAAAACTAGTGAAAACTTGGCAAACAAGCGTTATTTGTGATAGATTAGCTTTTCCATCTATTGGAACGTGTGTTGGTCGTCCGCTTTTCGCCATCATTTTACTTGTCTATCTTACAAACCTCATGTAGATATTTGGGTGTTGCGGTCATGTCTCACCTTGGCTTGGCAATCATTGTGCATATTCATAATAAATGGTTGGTTCTCATTGGGGTAAAAATCTTGAACTCACTGGGGGAAAACTACTTTGAGCTTAAAACAACAGAAAAGCAACAATAAGACAATGCAGCAAACATAACTATCACACTGAAACTCAACATTGAACATCAATCACAATTTTTAGAAAACCAACCATCCAAATCAACAGCAAGATCAGTCAAAACAAATCTAACTGGATGATGTTCTTTTGAATCATGGTTTAATCACTTTAGCATGAATGTTCAACTATTGTATCTTGATTTTCGCTATCATTTCTCTAGAGCAACTCAAGGATGTCGTGGACTAGAGAAGCTACGATGGAGTATGATATTTTTTTGTCTGTTGTTGTGAGTTAATCATTACTACTATGTAAATTTGTCATGGGACATGCTCTACAAAGTATCATTGATGTCATTTGTTTCAATTTGATTGTTATTTGAATTCTTTGATAGAATGTTTCATTGGTGTGTTGTAGAGCTTTTACTTGCTTATTCACAACATTTTACATTCACACAATAGTAATTAATAAAAGAGCACTCAAATTAATCTAACACAACGCTGCAATCAAGATGTAACAATTATTTATGAAGTCATGATTTTTGGAAGAGACATTATCTTTCAAAAGGGTGCATCTCCTCACTCAACCATAAAGGATATATATAAGAGGGATTAAATCATTTGTAAAGGTGATTATTGGATTATTGCAATGATTCATTAGATCAATTAGAACGCTGGAATCCAACAAATTGAAAGAAGAGGAATAAAAATCTAAGGAGATTAAATAATAAATAAATATCTACATCCGAAATGGCAATAGCCATTGAATTTAATAAATAATTGGTATGCATTATGATGGAATATAAAATCACCATTGAATTTTATAAGTAATTGGTATGCATTATGATGGAATATAACATTTTTATATATATAATCTCTTATATATCTTTAACCTAGTCACTAATAGGAATTGCTAATCTATTTAAGGCTCTTTTTATTATTAATTTAATCTATTTATTTCCCTACAAGGGATCAAGCATGGATTAAGGAAACACAATTAGGAGGCGACAAAGCAATTCCACAATGTAAGTAGGCCACCCCATGTTGGATGGTAACAATTCCTGCCACTTGTGGGTCAAAGGGTGTTATACCACTCTTGGATTTAATTGAGACGATCAATCTTTAAGCTCTATCGTGCTTCTCTAATCCTTACTATGGTTGGCTATTGGAAATGAAATTATAGATTAGATCCAATTAGACAATGTTATTTATCTTAATTGTTCATTTACTCTTAAGTTCAATAACTTTTATATGATTTAATTTTAGAATATTATTTGTAAAGCAAATACATTGAGGGGTTGCAAATATGTATAGCTTCTTTGAGATTCCTCTAGACAACTTTCTTCTTGAACAAAATTATACCAAATGTTTCAGATTATGTGCAATTGATAAACACTACTAAAAAAAACCTAAGAACAAATCAATGCTAATATTTGATTAAAAGTGGTTGCAAATATGGATAGCTTCTTAGAATTCCTCTTAAAAACTTCTAAAAAACTTTCTTGACCATGAATTGGAATAGGATTCACAAAATTACACCGAATGTTTCACACTTTGTGCGATTGATAAGACACAAATAACAAAAAAAACTAAGAACAAAAGGAGGATAATATTTGAACATGAATTTATATTAAAACTTCATGGCAGTAATCATTCAATATGTGAGCACCATATACAAGAAAACTCATAATTAACAGATTTGGTTAAAAGATTTTAAGAACAAATGACAACAAAGTTTTTACAAGAAAAGAGAGAATTAGAGGAATATGCAAAAGGGAATATAAAGTACTAAAGAAAAGATCAACATTAGTAGCCAAATTAAATTTCACAAAGCAGTTTTAAGGCTAACTATCAAGGAATTTTATAAATTGCACATACAACAAATTTTGCCCAAACTTGTATTTTAGAGGTCGTAAATAAAAACGGGAAAACAACTAAAAGGGGTTGCTATGCCACAAAGTTGATTTGAGAGCTACAAGTTTGACTAGAACATGTTTCTCACATTAAATTACCAGAGATTGTTAATACTCTTGTAATCTTTGAATCTGTTCGATAAGCTAGCTAGTGTTGATAAGCATCATTAGGTGGTGTAATCCTAGCGAGGGTGAATGCAATCCTCTATTACTGACAGTGTTGATAGCTTTCAAGTTGAAACCTAAAACATATTTTAATGTATTAACCGAACAAGTGACATATTTAAGTTGAAGTCTCACTATAAAATATTGTCGTAAAATTCCATACAAAGTTTCAATTCTTATAATGTTACATTTCAGCAAATAGAGACGAAATGGTCTATCGAAATGCCAGCAAACATCGATAACTACTAGGTAGCAATGCCAAGCATTATTTTGTTCAGCAGTTAATAAGTTTACCTAAGTCTAACCACTAATTATCCCAGACAGCAATGACAAAACAGGATTACAACTACCGATAAGTATAAAAAATTGTTTATCCATAAACAAAAAAAGATTGAACAAGAATGAGCATCTACATTAGAAGCGAGCAAACTACCTTTATCAAATCTACACACATCATGTTACCAATCCATAGATGATAAATCTATATTAAAATAATATTTCCAGACATAAGTATTATATCTCAATAGATATCTTCATTAAATTCAGCTACTGTATTTGGTCAAACACTTGCCAAATAGATAAAGTTCATTGAGATCTTGACAGAGATTTTGTGTACTCGGACATTATAGACTTTGGTAAATAAGTGGTGGCATAATTGATTGAAATAAAATATCTAGTAGCTGATGTAAAATATCTCACAAACACATGATTGCAGTTCTATTTTTTCACTGAACATGTCCTGTTAACATAAAAGATACATTTGTTCTTAAAAAGATGTTATCACACTAGCATGATTGTAGTTCTATAATTCCAACAGATTGCAGAAGAAATCATTAGACAGATCTTGTTCACTTCTGTTCAAAAGGCAAACATCTCTGTAAGAAATCATTAAACAGAACTTGTTCACTTCTGTTCAAAAGGCAAACATCTCTGTAATGGGGAAGAGCTGACCATAAATTTCCTCGCTCAGGAATAAGCATTCAACTTTCATGATCGATGACAGATAATTAGTGCAGGAAAGAATAAAACCTGAAACGTATAAAACATCAACAGAAACGACAGCAATGAAGAGCAAACATACCATAAGATTATTTAAATAGATGCAAGAAGCTTTTTATTTATATAGATGCAAGCTTTCATAGATTTCCATAAGCTGCCAGGTTCTGAACTAAGCCGTCTAGATCTTAGAAAAATATTTCTACCAAGATCCCCAAGAAAACAGGCCAGATTAACTTTTTATTTTAATTTCCATTTGTAATGAGGATTAACTTGTACCCTGAAAATATGTGAATATGTAGCTTAAATATGACTGCCCAATACTTTTTTGTGACCATGGTATTTTCCAATTTCAACAGAAGGCCTGAAAATAATCATATAACCCTAATAAAACATGAAAAATGACATAACCAACTAACATCCGTGAAGGCTTCCTCTGAAAGTACAAAAACATTGATGTGTCATATAAACCTTTTTCTTCCAAGTAGCACCAATAATTGAAAACAAATGTAAAATCATTATTGTAACAACATGAAGCTTACCTGAAACAGAAAAAACTACCTTTCAGGAGGCCATTATTTATGGGGATGGTGAAAGCGACCACTACCTGTCTGAATGGCATAACATTTCCCACATCTAATAAATAAATATCTAGCACAAGTTATAGACAAAAAATTAAAAGCTGCCTTCTAACCTGTGAGCAATAAAGATAAATTCAGCTTAATAAGCATACCTTTCAAATTTTCATTTTGAATCACATAAGCTTCCCCCAGTGCTCTGCATGGCAATGTTGCAAAGCCAGGACTTTCAAAATCTTAGCTGATATATCTCCATGAAATTTGCAAAATTGCATTCTAAAGACTGATCTGGGATTTTATAATTTCTCAAAATCTGTGGAAATTGCATTGCTAACTATAAATATGACACTTAACAAAACACACACCAATGTTGCATTGGGAATGCTTTCCCTACAAATATAGTGGTTAAGTTTCCAACTTTGTCTCTCCATCATTGAGGGATAAAAAGAGTTTTATATAAGCGGCTCAGAATGGTAGAACTAAAATTGGCGTAAAGAATTTGCGAAGCATTGAGAATCAGGTTCAGATAGATTGGAGTTCTTAACTGACACCTAGAAAACATCCTTACTCAATGGAGCTTTAAAAAATATATATTACCTTGCCAGACAAGACCAAAGCATGACAAAATATTATTGTTGGTTAATACATGTAGCTCTGATTTCAAGCCCAATTAGATCAATAATTTCTGATGAACCAGCAAGAAAAAAATGACAAGGTAGCATCAGTCCTAAAGAACAAAAATGTTTACAATGAGAATCTCAATAATTAAGGTTCCACAATTCATGTTGAACAGATGACTACAATGGATTGATGGATCAAAAGTAGTTATACTTTGTATCAAGACCAGTGACCTTAAATATTTGCAATGGCCACTTAATCAAGTGATAAATACTGAAGAAAATTCTTCAAGGTGACTCCACCTTAGAAAAGATCCAAAGGAGTTTGCCAAAAGCACAAATCATATAGCAACTACGAAATTTATGTCATGCACTTGTTATAACAAGCCAAGGTTGAAGATTTGGCTAGAACATAAAAAATTCCAAAACTTGACCATAGAGAATATCTTGACATTATGTTAATTGGTTACATGTCTAAGAACAGGATTTTCTCACAACCAAGGCAGCAACTTATCTCCAGGGTAGGTTTATGGTCAGAAATAATCCTGAATAGTTCCTCTCATCAGAGGTTATATCAATTCAATCTGTACCAAAAATAACAAGTTGTGAGATTATAAATTATTACTTAAAAGTGCTATGTTTGAACTCCATCAAAAAATTTAATATATAATATGGACACAAATACCAATTTTTTTATGACGACACTTAAACTGGCCTGCTAGAACAAAATTAGAAGACATACTTTTTGCACGGGAACCGCCAGCAGCACCTCCTCTGCGACCACCCTGTCCAGCAGACCTCTGTAATCCATTTGTCTGCCCAATGAACAAAACTTATACATTATCAGTACATGAAAACAATAAATAACTACATTTAAACAACTATAGGCTAGGTTTACTAGTAATGCACCCTTTTTATGCTTAAAGAAAGTTAATATTCAATACATAAGAATTGATTCTAGTATGATGTGTTCAGTAGAAACACACCTGCACTCCACCATGGGGATAACTTGCTGACCCTGTATGATGAGGTCTACCTAGAAAATTTTACAAAGTGTATATGAAATTAGAAACCCACCAAGATGAATGAAACTATAACATAGAAAAAGACACCAATTAAAACAAGTAGTTCTAATACCTGGATTATGATAATATTGTTGTTGAGATAATCCTCCAAACATACTGCAAAAAATAGTTTATAATAAGAAAAACTATTTATAGATAATCTTCAAGCAGCAAATAACAAAGCACCATTTGACCAAAAACACGTTTCAGATTCCTGAAGTTCAACATCCAACATAAATTTGCAAACACCTTGACTCTTAAGTAACCTTACCCACATCCCACATTTTACAACACCTACTTGACTGTATAGGATAAAACAAGCACACCTTGAGCCACCAGTTACAAGAGAATTATCAAGGCGAGCTCGCGGATTTCCTCTGGAGTTTGTATATGTATCTTCACCCTGAAAATATTTCAACATATTAAAACACTCACTTCACAGAGCAATTTCAAGTAATGAAATACTAAACAGATACAACCCACATTCCATCAAAGTTTTTCATCTAAGAAATGCAAATTACCAGTGCTGAGTATCCCCGCTTAACTCCTGCATGAGACAAATCTTGCATAGCATTTACAGATGGTAATTGAGAAAACATAGCCCCATCAAACCCTGCATGATGGCCTCCAGATAACTGTGCACTTCCAAACATGGGTATGTCTCCCATGCCAGTATTGCCCATATGAACCCTTCCATAACCACCAAACCCATGACCTGAAAGGTTACAGCACTACATGAGCAGAAAATTTATTTTAAATAGACAAGTAATATGCAGAATCATGGGATGCAAAAATGAAAGACAAAGTAAACTTAACCTTATGACCAGAAATAAAAATTTATAGAACATTGGATTTATTCTACAGAATACTTACAGGAGTAGATAGATGCCTGATACATACAACCTCAATACACAATATTTTTAATTGCAAATTCATTATTGCCACATGCTACACTGGACAACATAATTGTCACAATGTACTATGTGATCAACAGGCAGGAAATCAAAATTTATAGAGGTGATTAAAGTTCATAAAATTGAAAAATAATAACATAATTTTAAGATGGTTTTTTATGAAGTGACAGTCAAGAATCAAATATCCAAGTCATTAAAAGCACTTGGTTGAGTTGGCTCAATATCATCATAACTAGAAGCACCACTCAATCCATCACCATGAAAGCGAAAATAGTTTGCATTGGCTATGTCTTCTAGAATGTGTAGTTGTCATAGCTTCTTGTTGCTATTAAAAGCACTGCTCATGTGCCTCGTTGAAGGCATTTCATACTTGCTTAGCCAAAGGTGTTCCATGTGACTCTTTGAAAGCATTTCATACTTGCTTAGCCAAAGGTGTTTATTGCCATTCAAAACTGGTGGCATTTCGAATTAAGTCTGGTGGCTACCTCCTACATGGCAGCAGACTCTCTAATCCTTTTCTTTTCTGTACTTGGATGGTGGTGGCATTCATTCATTCATTTGCTGGTGGTTACAAATTCCTTTGCCAGCAGCAGTTTTCAAAGGAACCTCCTATTTGTAGCTAACCCACAGCAGCCTCCAGGCAGCACAAGGATTTTGGGAGCCGATGAATAACAGAAATCATTATTATTATTTTGTTTTGGGACACTAACATTCTGTCAGCCAATAGAGGTCAGTGAGGAAGTTATGAAATCTAAGTAGCAGGATTTTCATAAAGCATATCAGACAAAAAATAAAGGGGCATGAGTGCAGGGAAAGAGGGGAAGGTAAAAAAAATTAAAATAGAGAACTTTGAATGTCTGTTGATTTGGTTCCAGATGGGCCTGTAATTCATGAGATAACATAAGTCATGTTTGAGGTCTTATGGCCTGTAGGTTGTTAGCTAGGAGATTGGAGCTGTTTAGAGTTAGACCATGACATTTTGTAATAATCTAAAATTTTGCAGTCTGGTTCTACTTCTGTTTTAGGGTATTGTTGTATAAAGTGTTGTAGCATCATTATAAGAGAAACGGGTGAAAGATGAAAAATGGAATGAGGACAGATCAATGCTAGTTTGCTGGCCCATACAGGCCTACTATTTCTGTCATTAACATGGACATTTTTCTGTCAATATAAGAAGTCTGTGGGTCTGAATTGTTTAAATAAAATTTTGAAGTCCTTCGTAGTTTTCTGAGTATTTTCTTTCAGTTATAAATCCTTTGCCGTTGGGCTGCCTGAACTGACTACTTTTTGAAGGTACCAAGTTTAGGACTGCATCAACCACCCAAAATGCCAAGTAGGTTGTCCAATATCCTTGTTAAACTCCCAGTAAAAAGATGACCACACAGACAACATTTGATATTATTAATTATTATCGTCAAGTGTCACATGTTTCCAGCCATCATATGTTTAGTGGGTGCCATGATTTACAATCTACATGTTTTTTAAGACAAATAATGAAAAGCGCCCGAGCCATATTCTTGTCTCTTGACTTGCAGATGACTGTGAGGGTCAGTGGCAGTCGAAGACTATGCTATTTATGTCCTCACACTGTTGTTGTATCATTGTTTGTAATATTTCTTCCAGTTTTTATATTTAGATCATTCCATGGCTTGAGAGCTTGAATTGTAATGTTGTATATCAGATATTATGTGCATTTACCTGGATTATGCACTACTTACATGAGGTTATGTTATGTAATTTATTTACTTAATGATGTTATATCATTTTTATTCCATACTTATGAGATATTGAGTTATTGATCATTTCGTGAGATTTAATTGGGACACGATCCTTACAGGTATCAATTTTGAATCTAATGTTCTTAGTTGAATTGTTTTTACTTTTTTATGAATTTCATACACAATCGTTTTGTAAGTTGGGGGAACTTGTAAAGACACCTCATATTAGTTTAAGTTTTATCTCTTAACCTGATTACGAAAAGGAAATCAGTTTGATCATAGCAGCAAAGATCTTCCTTGGGAATAAATTGGCAAACCAAAAGGTAAAAGATTGTTTCAATTAATCACAAAAATCAAGTTAGAATAGAGAAGAAATCAGAAAAAAATTCTGTGGAAATCAGAAACTAAAAAAAAACAGACAATTCATTTTTTTGCAATCTTCCTAGGAGTTTCCTGACAGAGGGACGGGTTTCAGGGACAGGGACCAAGGGCCTAAATTTAGGGGTGGATAGGTGGTGCAAATACATATAGTACTTGAAAAATTACTTATGAAAAGATGTGTAATGAATAAGTATAAGAATTGCAAATGAAACTTTGGCATACCAAGTAAAGTTTAAACTAATAAACATTAAAAAAATGGCAATAACTGCATTGAACATTAACAATGGTGGATAGAGGTTTGTGCGGGGGTCTAGGGGCAGAGCCCCCAATGGGGTCAATGAGCAGCGCCCCTCGTGAGGTCAAGGGGTGGAGCCACTGCCACCAAGTACAAATTAAGGCCTTCAAAACCTCACAAAATTTCATGGCTTACATTTTGCAACACCTAGAAGTCTCTGGGACAGTTGGGATACTACTTGAAGTCTCCCAAAGCCCCCAAACCAAGTGGCATCTCAAAGACATCCCCAAGACTTGGGCGGCGAAAAATCATAATGCGTAGAGAAAGAATTGTAAAATTTGGTCAATGAATCATTTGACTGGTTTATAAAAAGAAATGACTTTTTAAAAGATAAAACTGGCCAAAGAGCCAAGTAGTGATTTAACACAATAAGTTCGCAATTTTTGTAACTATGAGGTTAATGGTTCTTCTTATATAGTTTGTTCTTATCTTTGAATCCCTGTTATGCATTACAATTGATACACATAATAGAGAACTGATTTTTTCTGATATAACTCCACAGGAAAATCAAAGAAAATAACCTCAGTTTTCTCAAATGCATCCAAATGTATAACAAAACCAATTCAAAAAGATAGACATGCCAAAATAAATCAAACTTTGATCAATGGTTTTGTCATCAACCACTTCACAAGAAGTTTCTTTGACAAAAGTTAAACTAAAGATTCAAGGAAGCAGAAAGACATGAAAGCTAGACATTTAAAGTCTGCATATACCCTTTGCCCCTGAATTGGAAACACTGAAATTTGTACAAAAGAACCCTGGGCCAAGAAGGGATTGGTATGACAAGCTTTTAGTTCTCAGGCTTCAATTGCAGCTGATTTCAGAGAGATGCTGTTGCAAAGGTTTCCAGATCCTAAGATTTGTGATTAGATTCTACACGTTGTGCTTCTAGACCAAGAAGACTTCATTGGCTGTGAAAATTCTTGCAAGGAAGAACAGGATAGAAGTCTAGAAGTGGGGATCAGGACCTTAAAGTAAGAAGTTTATGCTGTTTATTCTTAGAAAAAAGAGTTGGTGGCTTTTTGCAAGAATTTGGCCATCTATATAAACTGCATGAGAGTGTTTCATTGCAAAGGCCGGTAGAATACTATTGTTGAGCCAGGTGTGTGATTCTAGAATGTAGACAATTATAATTTGAAATATACTGCTGGAGGTGAAGGTGACAAGGGTAGCTTGTCTAGGGATGCAGATGCAACTGGGATTGGTGATGGTGGCACTCTCTCAGCTCATGGTGTTACTGCTTCACAGTTGAGGAGGGATGGTAAAACCTTTCTGATCATTTACTAAAATCTCCAGGAAGGATAGTGAATCAACACAGCTTAGAGTCTCTTTTGAGTTCTTGGATTGCAATGTCTACTTTTCAATTTTGGTTATGTCTGTTGTTGGGTTTTTGGCTAGTTGGCACATAAACAGCCAGGTTCAGCAGAAGCAGGGGAGCAAATTGGTCAAATACAGTTCAGGTCTGAGTACATGACCAAGACAGTCCTGAGTTCAACTAGGGCCTGGCCAGGGCACCCCAGGTTCACTGTGGGTCCATATTAGTTATATACCCAGGCATATCCACAAAAAACCTGCCTTCTGTTTTCAGTGGCCATTATTCATTTTGACAATTTCTAGCATATGGATCTGGTATCATTGCTCCTAAGCTATTCATCAATACAGTTACTCTACTTCATAGTGCCCAAAAACATACCTCTGCCGGGATATACATAGGTAGAAGGTAATGGGCACAGCAGGATATGCGGGAGCTGAATCTTTTAGTTCCATTCACACTATAATTCATGAAGAGTTAGCAGCGGCAACAGGATACTTAATTTTTACTGTTTTTTCAGCCTTATCATTTAATGTTAATTTAAATTAGTTTTTAAATGAAAATCATATATATTAATTGGGAAAAAACAGATAAAAATAGGGATTTCAAAACACATACAAACATGCAAAAAAAAAAGAGAAAAACCTGTTGTTTTAAAAAACATACAAACATGCAAAAAAACAAAGAGAAAAACCTGTTGTTTTCTGAATTTAAAGGCATTTTACTAGCATATAGATATAGAGGGTTAATAAAAATGAATTTTTGACCCATGAAACACAAAATATGGCTTTATCCAATTCATCTACTGTTTTTGTAGACCCCCGTAATATAGGTAAAAGACTTAAAACCCTATATTGACAGAACAATGCTTGTTGAAGTCAGAATCAACACGTGACCTATGCCACAAGGTTTGATTTCATACTCGTGTTTGATAAAGCATTTTTTTGGACTAAATTCATTGCTTAAGAAAGTTCAGTAAAAAATCTGTGATAAAATTTCAATATTATAATTATAATTTTTTTAAATCATTAAAACCTAATAAAAACTTAAACACTAATTAAAATCAAATATTAGTACTTTTAAATTAATCATAAAATTTATTATAAATCTTTAAAAAAACTAAATTTATGAATAACTCATTAAAATCTAATAAAAACCTAAACGCTAATTAATATTAAATATTAACAATTTTAAGTTACTTATAAAATTTAATTAACATAAAATTCATTATAAAATCTTTTAGGAAAATAAACTTATCAATAACTCATTAAAAAAAAAATTTAATAAAAACCTAGATGTTAATAAAAATTGATAACTAATTTAGAATTATTAAATTACTTTGTTTTGATAAAAACCTAGATGTTAATTTATAAATATTAAATTTACCAAAAAACATGGTTTGCCTGAGATTCATGAGCTTCAGTGCCAAAGGCGGAAGCATGGTCTGGTGCAAACATGCCAAGAACATGCAGCAGATGTAGCCTGCCTACTGTCCTCCAGTTACCCTAGCTAAAACACAATCCTTAAAGAGATTCAAAACAAAGTATTTTATCAAGATAGGGTTTAAAACCAAATTCCTGTGCAGTATTTTTTTTGTGCTGGTAGCCAGTGACTGTTTCTATAGAACCATATTATATTTAAAACAGCCAAATCTTGAAACCTAGTTTGACAAAAACAAATCACATATTAAAGATAAAATTGATTAAAATGGTCATAGCATGTTTTTTTGTGATAAATTAACTCAAAAATTGCAGTCTTTTTGGAGGAAAAAGTCACTAAACCTGACAATTCACGATTTTCGAATATCATGATTTTTTTGCAATTTGTACTTGTATGATTAATACTTCATAATATATTTACCTGTCAGTCTGATAAATATTAATTTTTTTAATTTTACTATTTTCTGTTTATTTAAATTTTAGTATTTCAAAATTTATTTTACATCTATTATACAAACTATATTATATTTATATATCGTGTAAATTATATTTATATATCGTGTAAATATAGTACAACTATACTAAGCCATACCAAACCCAGGGGAGGGTAATCTGCCCTACCAGTGAACCCGTACCTGAACCTGAAACTTAGGTTGTACCACATGTTCAGATATAGCTGTATATCTTTTTGTGCATGCAGAGTTTGTAGCCCAGATATTGTCCTCTCCTTGATGATTTTGGTGGCAGGTCTTTTCATTTGTTTTGTAATATTTATTGTTTGATATTATATATATATATATGGGTTAGGGCCCCAATAGATTCCTCAATTTATCAATCAAATGAAATCTGTGTATACAATTTACAAGTCTAGATATTTTAACATATGAATATAGAAATATGAGATAAAGCAAAGAAATCTCATATCTAAATGAGAAGATGTGTACCTCCACTCATAGGTAAATGTCCCTGCCCCCAGGCTGCTTGTTCTCTTAATACTTGTATGAGCTCATGAGTTGAAGAAGACGATGAAGTTGGGCCACCCCTCCCCAAAAGCCCCTTGCCACTAACAGTGCCTATTGTAGCATTAGAGAAGTTACTCTTCAATTTATGGCCTGTTTCCATTAAGAATGTCAGTCAATTTGTAGAATTAAAATATAAATTTAAAATCTATAACAATCTTTTCACACAAAAATAAAGTTTGGGTAAAAATACTTCTCATCTTCCCTTTAGGTTGGGCCAAAAGTACGTTTCATCAAGTTTGGACATAAACTTAGAAAAAACAAAAGCCCTATTATCATTTTTTGTAAATATGTAAGAAAAATTAAACTTTGCACAATTAATCATTAAATATCAAAGATCCACAAATTAGAAAATATTGAACAGCCCTTTCATGCTATTTCCCAGAGCTTGTTAATGTGCATTAAAGAACTGCTCATTTAAATCTATAAAATTCAACTTTCAGCTATTAAACACTACATATCAAAGATCCCTAAAACATAGAAATTTCAACATACTTTCATGCCATTTTGAAGAACTTGTGAGTGTGCATTAATGAACTACTAAATTTAACTTTAAAGTGCAATCCATCAGCATTTCAATCGGATCTAGAAATCATCCCGATCCAGACTCCAGCCCAATTAGCAGCCATATGTCAAACATAGCTTTGTATCAAACAGATCACCTTTACCTCCAGCCAGCTCTAGTCAAACCAGGCATAAACTAATCTATATAATATATCAGAATAACAAGATAAGCTGCAAATTTAGTCCATGATATCTAATCTAGCACATGGCCAACCTTAACACATATTTGCTTCTAATTGCTAGAGATGAACTAATGTCAAGAATTGAATGCTGAACATCTTGTCACTAATAAAGATGCTAGGCCAATCTTACATGAAAACAAAGCGTCAGAATATCCAACCAACTTTCAATAAGGCAAAGCACATTAAAATAGAAAAATAAGAATAAGAACTAAAATAGAATGTTGCCAGGATTGTACAAGGTCCTTGTTCCAATTATCCATACACCACATTCTCTTAGAAAGGAATTTATGTAACAGCTTGCCTGTCTGAACTCTCCAGCCATAGCAGAGAGCTAGAAGTTCTGGTGAAACATCAGCTTATCAAAGTGACTTTAAACTTGCTACCTTACATTATCATAATCTTTTGAGGACATTTCCAACATTTTTGAAAAAAATAGCAACTTA